>CAJNOL010003408.1:6927-23007 GCA_905250125.1 Rotaria sordida
GTGTATGATAAGATGGGCGAGTACTCGAAAGCACTTTCATCGTACGAACGATCACTTGAAATCAAAAAAATTGCTCTCCCTCTGAATCATCCCGACTTGGCTTCTTCCTTCAACAACATCGGTTTGGTGTATCATCACATGGGCGAGTACTCGAAAGCACTTCAATATTATGAAAAAGCCCAAGAAATCTGGAAAAAATCACTACCTTCAAATCATCCACATATTGCACTTGCGAAAAGAAACATTGACAATGTGAAAAAGAAAATGTAATCTTTTTTTTCTTTTAAACGGAGAAAATAAATTGGGTATTCATGGATATAAGGCTCATCAAAGCGCACCAGCAGCAAAAATTTCCCGCACGCGCGACCAGGAATACCCTCAGTATTCTATTGGGTTGTACACTGGACAAAGCCGGCAATGGTTAGGCAAACATACATTGAATATATGTATGACTAGTACTTCCATGATCAAGGTCTTCGAAAAGACGATGACAAGATGGAAGCTGCTAGTCATACATACATAGATGTATGTTATGAAGGCCTACCATCTGCACGCCTGTACGGGTCACCAACAAAACGTCGGATATCCCTGGGAAGGTTCATTTTGTTTTAGAGCCACCCCCGAAAGCTCCATTTGTTTAGAATATTTTTTGCTCTTCTGTTACGAAGAACGAGAAGAAGCAGAAATGGAAAGAAGAAAAAGGTATTAAGACGGAAAGACGTGAATGAAAGACGACGTCGACGTAACCGAATTATAAATACGCAGTGAATGAAAACAACCGGTGTTTTTGTGCGTACGTGGAGAAAATGAGTGCACGATATCTTGTTCGTTCTTAAACACTTCATGTTGATTTTTCATCTCGAATGTTTAAGAACAACTCATATGTCGTGCGCTCGATATCGTGTCAGACAATTCATGATTGAGCGAAAGAAAAGGAGAAAAAAAACAAAATAAAGATATATTATTTTAAATTGTTATTGTCTTATCTATCAAGTGAAAATTTGTATAATTTTTTTTTGATTCGTACAACGACGAGGATGAATATGAATGTTTATTGAAGAAAACCTTCATAAGAAAAAAAAGTACCAGTTTGTTTTTTTTTTACATAATCTCGTTCTAGGTCTAAGCAAAAAGTGTACAAATAATTCGAGCTAAAAAAGAAACAGATCACTAGGTTACTATAAAATGTTAAAATTCTCTATGAATAAAACCTATTATGTTTTGTATTTAGAAAACAATTCTTGATTGAGACAAATATATAAAATTATTTTAAATTGTAATCTCATCTCAAAATATTTTTCATTAGAGTAAAAGTGAATATATATTGAAATTGTTATTATTTATTCTTCTATTAATCAAAAATCTATTAAATCTATTATCTATTTTATACGAAATATAGTTAACAAATGTTATAGATATTTTATGCCGATATAACGGATGTCCCATAATAAATGGATCTTTCAGTATTTTGACTACAATTTTTTTTTGTTTTTAATCTTTAGAATTGATTGTTTCTCCAAAAGATGCGCTATGAAATTCTATATAGAATCATAATCAAATTTATTTCTGTACTGATTTAAGAAAAGATTACAGGAAGATGATGATGTCAAGAATGTTTTCTAACAGCAAAGTATATTAAAAGACGCAGCGTGAAAAGCTCTACGAGTTACATCAAAAGCCTTAGTTTATATACGCACTCTTTGTTTTCAAAAGGGACAAAATTCTGTGCTACCAATTTTCAACACTGTGAACAAAATCAGTTTATGTTAGCACATAATTTTGCTTACTTTAGAAACAAAAGATGAAAATATATAAAACAAAATGTTGTAAATTGTGAAACTTTTCATGTTGTATCTTTTAGTAAAATTTGCTCTTAAAATAAACATACTTTCTTTTAAATGTGAACAAGCTTCTTGAGTGTGGATGGATGTGGATCTCATAGAATTTATCATTTATACTCGCTCTCATACTTACATCCAGAATAACTATAGAACGGAAGGGATAACGACACCAGCAGAATACTGGTTGATTACATTATTGTAATAAACTATTTGGAAAGTTGTTCCCTTGAAATGTGTAAGATTGTATTGATTATAACTCGAATTAATACTTGAAATTATTAGAGGGACTATGTTTTACAATTATTGACTTTTCTGTCTATGCATTACGACGAAATGTTAATCATCTAAAGTAGAAGAGCAGTTAAGAAAACAAAAGTATTTTGAAATTCTTAATGAAATATAGACTAGTTGTCATATTTAGAGATTTTCAATGAACAACTAGAGCCTATTTTCATCATAAAATTATCTTTTTTGATTGATGATAATTACTTCAAACATCAGTTTTTTCAGAAAAAGAATATGTAATTTCGAAGGTACACGAACTAAATATACGTGTGTATTTTAATTTAAAGTTTACAATGCCAAGAATTTTTCATATTGATTTGTATAAATATTCGTTCAATGTCAGTATTGATACATCTTTTTTAATATTGAAATAGTTCATTTGCATTCAACATTCCATAATAGTTTTGTTTCGAGGCTATTCAAAACGTATCGATATATCTTATCAATAATATCAGGGGTCGCAGCGGTCCTGATTTCCTGATTTTTTCCTGGCTTTTTAAAATCGTCCTGATACATCCTGATTTTGGCAAAAAATCCTGATTTTCCTGATTTTTGTTACTTTTCGAAACTTGATCATTCCCTTGAAGATTTCAATTTAGTCTAGGTAGAGGCGTTTCAGAAACTCCATCTTGAATCGATGATGACTTTGGTTTTTCAATGATCGCGTTGTTTGTCATGTTTGTAAAGTAGACATTGCTCTTTATGAACTAAAAAATGTCAGTGAATATACGAGAAAAAGTAATCTTTTGACTGTAAGATTCCGACAAGATTAGGTGACGTCATTAAAGAAGGGGAAAAGAATCAACAAACACAGGTTAGGTCTAGAAGCTAATAATCCGTTGAATCATCAACTCTACTCGTTGAATGGCTATGAAAGATTCTCAATAGATCTTCAGGTTCTGTTGTGTTATGAGTGTCTTTTCGCCGAACCAAACTTGAAGATTTGCTGAGATTCGTTGATGGTCATCCAACGAGGAGAGTCAATAGTTCATCGGACAAATTTAAACTGATTCAAAATCACTAATTCGATTGATTTTCTGGCAGATTCAGAAACAACTTCATAATAATGTCAAATAGAAATTTGCTAAAATTGAAACAGATGTTAGTGATCTAAATCTCAAAATGAAACTCTTTCTGTCTGCTGTCTATTATTTCTTCACATAGTTTATGCGTTCTCATCGCTATTCTCCATGTCTAAAAAGTAGAACAAAGTTTTGATGCCGTTTGTATCGTATATAGACGCCCTCATTGTCACATATGCAGTTAGTGCTACTCAGGCAGACAAGTAACGAAAAAGTCAACGTTTTTACGCGAAAAAGCACAAATTTTAACGCGTTAAAGAAAATACGAAAAAAATCAAGTTTAAAAATATAAACTTTCACCAACACGCTTTTTTCCCACAAAACAAATATTTTTTTACGCGTTAAAATGTTCCCTTTTTACGCATAAAAACGTCGAACTTTTCGTTATTTGTCTGATAAGGTTAGGCATGCAACGGTGAAGATAACTAGCCCTTACTGGTAACCGTTCTACCGACTTATTCCGGCCATATTAGGCTTATACCAGCTTATGCCGGCGGTATTAAGCGAATACTGGCTAGTACCAGTGTGCACGAATAAGAATCAGTTACCGGTATGAATCGGTGAAATCGTGTTTCACCATCACCGTTGCATTCCTAGATTGGGTAGTGTGCGAACGGTACAAATGAACCAGACTGACAGTTGATTAAAATGGTGTAGAAGTATTGCTAACATCGCTTAGCAGTAGCTTCGAGACACCTCTGAAGCAGAATCAGACACTAACTTCTAATTTCTTTGCTTTCAGCAGTGATGTTTTTTCAAATGATTTCAGAAATTTTGCAAGGTAATACCATCTTGCATGTTAGTGGTTTTATAGCAAAAGCAGGGCTACAGAATGACATTTATAGTTTTTACCAATGAAATACCCATTTCCGCAGGTTAGGGAAACTTTTCAAATAGTTCGGTTCTGCTCGATATCAATTTCGTCGGTTTTACGTCGTTCTGTTGAGTCAGTTTCAGCTGTGCATTCATTTAAAAAAGGAAAAATGATCACTGACAGAACGTGAATTGAACAGAGAATGAATTTCATTTGACATTTCGTAACTCCTACTGCGAAATGATGCGGATTTTCGATTAATAGTGCCCATGTTTTTGGAATCCTGATTTATTGGCTCAAATCCTGATTTTTTTCTTGAAAATTCCTGTCCTGATTCCTGATTTTGCATACTAGGCCGCTGCGACCCCTGCAATAATGACCTCGTCTTTAATTGTATAAGAAGAAGAAGTACAACGTCGATTTTATTAGATGACTCTCAGACAATCGATGATGAACACAAAGGTGAAAAATTATCTGATCATAATAATGATAGTTCATTGCAAAAGTTAACATGACGTTCGCTAAAGCAACTGGTATTGATAAAGCTAAGGAACATGCTCAATCAAATTTATTTTTGTTTTAGACAACATTCGAAAAATTGAAATGGAAAATATGCTAAAATTTTATTATGGAATACAGATACAATACATTGTGATGAAATTGAATTAAATGACTTAATTGAAAAACGAACATAAACTATGATGGAAATTTTACTTCGGTACGTACATTAAATAAAAATTAATTTGTCAATATCAGAGAAAAGCTTGATGTTATTCTTTTACAATAAGTTGAAACATTTCCATTAACATTATATGACTAATGAATCAATTCAATCCTAAAAATACTAAATACTGCAGTAAAAATTTGATAAATCGTGTTTTTCTTCTGATTTATAAGAAGTTCTATCTACCTATGAGGCATTGCACGTAAGCGACGACCAACGTTGCTCAATCGATCTCACCGATTTGGCTGATATTTTTACAGTAGGTAGCCCTAACAAAGTTAAGAAGAAACTGAAAATTTCAGCTCAAACAGATGAGCCGTTCTGGAGATATAGACGATACAAGTATGAGGGGGTAGGTCCCATTTGGAGTACTTTATAACAGTGGCGTGCCGAGGGGGACGAGGGGCCCGGTCCTCCCCCCTCTTGGAGAAAAATTCCCTGAGGGGGAGTACGGGTGAAAAAAATTGTATCATAACTTTTATTACAAGTCCACTGCGGGCCCCCTCCTTACAAAGTTGGGGCCCCCTTTGAAAAATTTCTGCGTACGCCACTGCTTTATAGTGCAATACTTTCCAGTAAATCTCTATTTTCTAAACAACAACAAGAGTTATAACAGAGATTTTTTTACCATAAATACTATCGATGATGAGCTATCTTTTCATGGTATTGAAAGTGTCTTATCATCTAATAATTTAGGGCTAGTATTATATACCATTTCCGGAAAGCATATTCACGTATATATGGCAAGTTGGTCGGATCAGCGGGCTAAAATAAATCGAGAGTTATCTCATCTGAAAGAGCACATCAAACTGCATCGACTGACGTTTTCAAAAATTTGTAGAAATGAATTTTGGTAGCAAAAATTTTTTGAACAAGACCAGAAAGGCCAAATTTGGGGTCCGATTCTGATTATGAAGGGTGATGATTCATTATCAAATGTACAATTTAAGGATTTCAGATGAAAGCCCGTATTGAGAAACCTCGAAATTCAAAATTTCAGCTCATTTGAACATGTCTGTGAAAAATGGTGAAAGACTTATTTTTGCGAAATTTTATGGAATAATATAAATTTATCTAATGCTCATATATCAATTAAAGTACAACCAAAAGATCTGAAATTTTTACTATATACTATTTCCATCAAGTCCTTTATATGTGCAAAGTTTCAGGCCAAAATTCGGAATTTGATTTTTTTTCATGATCCTGAGAGGGACCACGGCAATTTTTCGGAAAAGTCAAATTTCGAATTTTGGCCTGAAACTTTGCACATATAAAGGACTTGATGGAAATAGTATATAGTAAAAATTTCAGATCTTTTGGTTGTACTTTAATTGATATATGAGCATTAGATAAATTTATATTATTCCATAAAATTTCGCAAAAATAAGTCTTTCACCATTTTTCACAGACATGTTCAAATGAGCTGAAATTTTGAATTTCGAGGTTTCTCAATACGGGCTTTCATCTGAAATCCTTAAATTGTACATTTGATAATGAATCATCACCCTTCATAATCAGAATCGGACCCCAAATTTGGCCTTTCTGGTCTTGTTCAAAAAATTTTTGCTACCAAAATTCATTTCTACAAATTTTTGAAAACGTCAGTCGATGCAGTTTGATGTGCTCTTTCAGATGAGATAACTCTCGATTTATTTTAGCCCGCTGATCCGACCAACTTGCCATATATACGTGAATATGCTTTCCGGAAATGGTATATAATACTAGCCCTAAATTATTAGATGATAAGACACTTTCAATACCATGAAAAGATAGCTCATCATCGATAGTATTTATGGTAAAAAAATCTCTGTTATAACTCTTGTTGTTGTTTAGAAAATAGAGATTTACTGGAAAGTATTGCACTATAAAGTACTCCAAATGGGACCTACCCTCTCATACTTGTATCGTCTATATCTCCAGAACGGCTCATCTGTTTGAGCTGAAATTTTCAGTTTCTTCTTAACTTTGTTAGGGCTACCTACTGTAAAAATATCAGCCAAATCAGTGAGATCGATTGAGCAACGTTCTGCTGGGAATGGTCGTGGCTTAGGTGTAATTCCTCATATAGATAAAATATAAAAACTCAAATAAAAGCGATCTGTTTATTGCTTTTATTGATGAAAATACATGATCATATTGTTTCGAACAAACCGATAAGCACATAATGCATGCTTTTTAGAATTCTCATATAGTTAAACTTGATGATTAATGATAAATGACAGATCAAAGACCTGAAAAAGATATACACTTGATCCTGAATTAAATTTAAATATAACTAATAATGATAAATCTCAACATTATGATAGAATATTGTTTTTCAATCACCAACATCAATAAATAATCGATTTAAATCTGTTCATATGGAATTAGAAGGAATTCAACATATTAAAACATTAAATGTGTTATTTTTTGCATCTATCCATTGGAGAATTCAAAGTTATTTTGATGTTTAGAATTAATATGAATCGATTGACAAATTTTTATTGAAATAAATAAACATGAATAAATAGATACTACAATCAATGATTGTTGTATTTCAAAACTAAATTACTATTTACAAATATTTCACTTGGATTTATGGTATTACTAATTTTAGTACGAAAACAAAAAACTTTATAAACACTATGCATCATAAAACCTATAATTCACTACTGTATCTGTTTTTCACTTTCTCTTCGTGAATACTGTTTTGGATAAGAAAGAGCTTCTGAATCAATAATATAATCAAAAATGACTTATTCGATATTGTACTATAATTTATATATAAACTAGGGTTTATACTCTAACAGTACCAGCGAATTAAAAGATTATTCGCCTTTGACTACTTGTCTTAACAAAAAATCTATCTAATTTTGCTTTTATATATATTTTCATGTAAAAAATTAAATATTCTTTGTTCATACAAAGTATAAATATCATCAATGTGATTTAGATATTAAAATAAATTTAAACTCATCAACAAATTTGTTTATAACTTCTGTCAAATCATTAAGGGAGCTATCCCCTTAGACGTTTATGGCTTATCGCAAAATGAATTGATTTTGACGAATATATCATCTTAAACTTGTCTCCTACTGTCATATTTTTCGAGAAATTTTCAAGGTTTTTTTTATATTAATCGTTATGAGACTATTAATACTTAATATTAAGATCACATATAATACAGGTGTGATTTATAAAGATCGATTTCTAAAACCTATTTAGCATTTTTACTCAAAATAGGATTTTTTGATATTATCGTTTGCGTGAGCACATCTTTCTTAGTAATGACTTAATATAAAAATGATCATTTTTTTTCGTTATATAGGAGACAGTTAGGGTTATGTGATAATAGAGCCCGATTTTTGAATTTCTCTTTTGCTGAAATCAAAAACCTAGATCTTTGTTTTTCTTTACCAATTCTTGTCAACACAGATTTGAGAATTTTTCGAAAAAGTTTTTTTCAAAATCAAAAGGAGATGAATTAAAAAATCTGACTCCGTTACGACCTAGTGCCAATCATACTCGACAATTTAAAATAACACCCGACATGCTCAGCTCGTATCGTCATTTTGAAAACCTTGCCCGATGTAAAGAGTATTTTAGATCAATGCATTGACTATATTTTATAATTTCTTAGATAATATTATCGAAAATAATCATGAATGATTGTCTGTTTTTTCTGTTTCATAAAGATTTTAAGAAACTCTTCGTTTCACGTACATAAACAAACTCAGTAAATAATTTCTTGCAGGAACAAATGGAAAGTGATCTTTTTAAAGTGTACTTTGTACAATTGTTTCGAAACCTAATATTGATAATATTTCGAGTTAAAAATTGATCCCTGAATCGAAAGGTAATTTTTCATATGGTTCATATTGATCTAAGGATTCAAGAGAAGTTAATTCATCAATTTGAATTCCTTCTAATGGAAACTTCTCGTTTGATTACAAAAACTGATTCATTAAATGTATTAGCGTCATTATCATTATGAATGTTGATGCTTAGAGTTTGGAAATTTATCAAAATCTAGACGACTGATTTTTATTATTTTTTTTACAAAATGTAATTTTCTCATTGTAAGAATATATGAGATATTGACATACTTAAAACATTTTTTTTTGTATAATATACATAACAAACAATAAATGATCTGTATAATTGATTCTTTATATATATATATTAAATTATATTGACTAATTCAAAGAAATATTATGAATATGAAACTTTCAAAATTATTTTCAATGTTAATAATATTATTCGATATTAGATTTGTTCATTACATGATTGTGGATATTATGAACAAAAAAACGAATGTTGAGGTACATGCTTCAGTACCCATGAATTCATATCAAAATATAGAGCAAAACAGTGAATTAAGTTTAGATACTATAACCACTATCGTCTTTATACGTTCCACTTTCTTTTGAACTTAATTTAATGTTAGGTGGAAAGATAATAGAGATGCCATGTTCGTAATTGTTCTGTGAAATTTTTTCTCTTTTTATTTGAACAGCGCATCACTTGTTACAAGAATTAAGTGAATAATTGATTCTCATCTCATTGTATTGGTTATTTATTTATATCTGTTGAATCATGAAAAGAAACAATTATAAGAAAGTTTTTATAAATATGAACTTGAGAAATGAAAAAAAAAAAATCTAAATAAAAATAAATTTGTCAATCTAATATTTCATCATAGTAATAGACCATTATATGAATGTTTTCATGGTTTTCTGATGATGTTTCTCTCTTATAGAAATTATTCGAAAGGTAAAAAAAACTTTTTTTGATTTTCATAGTATTTACTTTTCAAAAAAATCTATGATTGTTATTCGAAAATGAATAGATTTTAAGTGATTGAGCAATAGTTTATATTAGTTTTATTCATATTTATCAGCACACTATTTTTGGTATGTTCTGTATTTCTATCTGATGTGAATGTTCAGATGTTTCATAATATCGTTTTTAGAAATAAAATTATCTATAGATCAAGTATTTTATTTTATAAAAGATATGTGAGTAAAAATAATAATAAATAAATTCATGAACCATATATTGTTTTTCTCATTAATCGTAAATGTTGTTATAATGACAATTTTCATTTTGAAAACAATTTGCTTTTCAGATAATTAAATTGATATACACTACAAGATCTGCCAGAAGAAATTCTTCCTATAATATTATCTCATATAAGGTGGTTTGAAATAATTCAATCATTATAGTTATTAAATAAATGATTTATTTCTCTGATATATTTGAAATTTTCAACGAAAAAATTTTGATAAACATGTATCAACATTCTATACGTGCGAAAGAATTTTCGTAGAAACCATACGTTAGGAAATATGAATGAGTCTTTGAAAGGCAGGGGAAAAATTTAATCGAAATAGTTTAAAGAAAATTGCAAGCATTTCCCTATGAAAATGATATCCTTCTCATAACTTTTATGAGAGAGTTCGAACAATAAAAAGACTTTTACTAGACGATTTTGTTGACATTCACCATACCTACATTCTAAAGAATACACATATAGACTAAGTTAATATTGATGCTTAAGGAATATTTGTGAAAATTCCCTCAGTTCACTTGAAATTGTCATTAATGCAGAAATCTTACTTATATGAATTGCTAATTGTAAGTCGTCAGTATTTCAATATGAAGAAATCCAATTTGAGTTTTTTATATGAACCTCTTTGTATATCTTGTTGAGTCTGACACTCCACTGTTCTTCTTCGATGTCAATATATAGACAATTTATTAGTAACAAAAATAAAAGAATATTATAAAAGATATTCATTTGATCAAATTAATAAATTGAATGCTAAATCAGTTAGAAGAAAGAATCATTTTCTTATGCAAACAATTAATATAGAAAATCAGTTGTAAAAATCAATTTGAATAAAAAATTTTGGTTGCTGTGTCGTTTATTTTTGAAATAGGAACAATGTTTGAGCTTTTCTATTGTGATGAAAAATCATTGCAAAAGTTTGTTTGCATGAAAAAAAGATTTTCTGATCCGAGATTTCTCTTTAGATTCTTTAATAGAGCGGAGCCAAGTTCAGATTTGTAGTTTCTGAAAAGATTTTCCTAATAAGTATGTCCTGATGAATACTGTTGAAGGGTATACATATGGATATTAGTTGAAAGTGAATCGAATCAATCGTTTATTACTTTTGAAAGAAAACAATCTTTTTATTTATCTTCAACTGTGAGATTTGCGAAGAGAAATTGTACTTATTAAAATTGAAACATTGAAGATAACAGAACAATGAAAGACAAATTCGTATACAAGGAAGCTCCTTTGGAATAGAGTATAAACAAGAATATGGGTTTTGTGTGCGACTCTAGAGAATATTCATATCCATACCACCACCGACATGGGTAGTCATGAACACTGAAACATTTATATATCCTATATTTTTGTCAACTTAGGATATGGATGATCAATGGAGAATAATCAACACCCACCCTCACAGAATACAATTCAGTTTCATCTGTTTAGAATTTCTATTTTTACCTATAATTTTTTCTTTTAGTTAGAAGGAAAGAAAATGACATATTCGCTTTTTCAAAAGAAGGATACCGCATAAAAAATATGTACGTATGTTTGTTTATTTGTCCAATCAATCAGAAATGAGTTTTTTAATTTTTCTATTGAAAGCGAAGAATTGGAAATTGAGATTAGCTTTTTCTACTGAGACTTCGATTGGACAGAAAGTCAACGAAGCAGATGTGAGTTTCTCTATTTTTAAGTTTGACCTTCTATCGATCAGAGCATTCATCAATCAAAAACGAAGTTTTCTATTTGTCAACTTTAGGGTTTTTCAATGTCACGTTTCGTTAGTTTATACGGGTGAAGTGATTCAGTCTAAAGTTCGATTGATCGAAATGTTTTTGTGTCAATAGTTCCTCTTAGAATGTGACTAGAGACATCTTGCTTTTTCGTTTTGAAATTCGTGATACACTTAGAGAAACGATGATTTGGTTGGTTTAATCAAGATGAAAGGCCTATTCGATATTTTATGCTTAAATTGAGGGTATTTAAACTAAACTGTGCAGAATTCTTACCATCCATGGGTTTATTAAGTCAACTAGTACCTTATAAATGTTTTCAATGGAAGATAGAAGTTGAAAACATTATCACAGTTTCAGATGCGTGAATAAAACTGTTAAAGATCAAACGGAGATAAGAACTTTTAGTTAAACAGTCTCCATTCTTAAAAAATAGGTTGCTACATGAGACAATGTTCGTTTAGGTCATGCAGTTGGAAAAAATGTTGATTCTTAAATGTTCTTTTTTTTTAATTATTTTAGAATGCGATTAAAGGTTCTCTGACTCTTGTATGTAAATTTTTAATGCATTCAGAGAAGCTTCTTTTCCTTCTTATTATCAGAAGAATTTTTGGTCACTCTACCAGTTAACAAAGTCTACTGTGCACTTTGTTTGACGAGGCATTAAAATGTCTTACTTACTGTTTCTTGAGTTAGAAGATAAAGGCAATGATTTATGTAAAAAAGTAGTCGTCGACACTTCTGCTCTGTGTAGCGCGACATATTTCGTTTATTGAAAAAAAAGACTGTTAGATGAAAAAGTGTATGTAGTTATGTTATTTTTTTTACTTTTTCTGTCCTAAAAAAAATGAGATTTCAAATAGCTTCTCCAATAAAAAGCTTCTCATTTCGTATTTATTCAGGCTGAAAATTGAATCGATCGCATATTTTGCCACGTAGCCTGTGATTGATAAGATTTTTATTTAGCTGGATTATGGGTATAACGGTAACCGTTAGGTTGTGTTGAATATAGTGAATGTCAGTTAGAAATATGACATGAGTATTGATAGATGTTAGTCTTCTCTGTCTTCCCGAACACACCCAGACATTCATTACTAAAGATGCGGTATAAAAATGATCATGCTATTCACTTATCTTGATGAAGAAAATGTTATAAATTTATTCATAAGAATATTTGATGCATAAACTAAAATTGAAAATGGTTTTTGTCGACAAATTCTCCAGAAATTTTCTAGGTTTTCTTTCAGAAAAGGATCAGCGAATTCGTAGAATTAGTGTCAGCTTGCGATTTGTGTGAATAGTTCAAATTCTATGAGTCTTTACGTTGATGATGATTCAGTCGATCAGTAAACTTCACAAGATGCCAAATATGCTGTAGTCATATCGTGTCAGATAGATAATGAAGAAAGTTACCGAGTTCATTTTCATCAAGTTCTAGTTATTGTCTGCTAGAACTTGGCAAAAAAAACTGGATGAATTTTCGTTAAGACTAGCAAAAGCCATATCGACGAAACGTCTGAATACTCAATGGTTACATCTGAGTGAGCCAATATATATCTAGCATAATAAACAATTTTAGCATTTGAGATCTAAATTCATCAATACCAGAAGCTTTTTCTGACATGAACACCGTTGTGACTACTAAAACCTTTGCCATAGAGATAACACTCAAATTTAATAAAACTATTTGATTTGTCATTTATATCCACTATTCAGTCATCCTTCCAAAAATATTAAACACTTATATATAAGAACAACATGCTCAATTGAACTGATGCAGATTTCACACATCACTTGAATATATGCATGAGATAAAAGAACATCTATGTCGATATATACGAGCGTAGATATGATAATATTAATTTTAATATGCATGATTATCTCACACAATTAAAAATACAAAGTGATAGTTTAATTAAAATGTAATTCAAAGAATGAATTCATTGCATTGTAAAACAAGTACTTCATTGTTCTGATATCAATATAGATGTGAGATATGGTTGCCTTTTCTTTAACATCCAGAAGGATATCGACACTCTACATTGTAATCTTGTACATTCATTCAGAACAAACGTGCATTCTTTATTTAGTTCTTTTTCTGTTTTGATACAGAACGCTACTAAAATAGATTCTGTTCCATTGATATTCAATGACTAAAAATATCAACATAAAATTAGTTTTTTTAATGTCAATCAAAATTTTGAGAAGATTGGCAACTGTTTTTTCATCTTCTATAGTGAAACATCTTCAAATTTTTTTGAAGCGAATCTTGTTTTTCGACGATTTAAAGTTTTTTAGGAGCAAGAGAAGAAGATTTCTTCATATAAAAGCTTTATTAAAATAAATGGTAAAGAAGAATGACCGATACATAATCTTCCAGGATTAATTTTGCGTGACTGATTGAAGTAACTAATTAAAAAGATACATATTTGAAGAAAAATCAACGAAGAACTTTTGACCAACGGAATGACATCAAAAAGAAAAAGCATAACACACTCGATTCTAAAACAATAAATCAAAATATTGAAGATATGCTTTTCTTTCATGAACGTCTATTTGACTAGAAAGAATATGTCTCATCAAATTTTATTTGTTCACCAGTTTTTCGTCATTTGTTTCTGTTGATGGTGATGTTTCCTCTTGAACAGATGTTTTCTCAAATAACGATAAATTAAATAAGTATTTATATTTTCAATGGAAAATAAAGTTATTGTTGTCATTATTTGGAAAGCTACTGATTAAAAAACAAGAGATTATGAAGCTATTTGTGCCAAATCGTGTTCTCCGTTGGACAACGCATTTTATTGAGTTTCTTATTGTAATTAATTCTATTGTTTTTGGGACATAGAATAGCGCAAACTGATCATATATGTTATTACAATACAACGTTTATCAAAAAACCAAGCGAAGTTATTATTTGGCGTTTTACTAGACAATAAATCAAGCACAATCAAACAGAAAATAAGCCAACCAAAAGAAAAGCAATATATATACAATTATGTACCCACCTATTACATTATTTTCTGATGAACTTATATAACATTCAAAAGTAAAACATAATAAATTATTATTATTATTTCGATCGCGAGTATTCAAATATAATGTAAACAATTTCAAAAATATGATAGAAAAATCTATGGTTTACATACATAAAACAATAAATTCTTTTATTAAATATTTCTTTTTTAGAAAATAAATTCATTTAATAAGAGTTTTGTTATTTAATTAATTAGGTTAATTTAATATTCTATTCATCAATTTAATAATAAATCGAAATAGTTCGTTTCTTTCTTTTTTTTATAATCAAATAAACAATTTATCTTCTTCATTTTCAAATATCTAAATAAATAACTATTAGTGATTTAATCTTAATTCTTAAATGGCAATCAATTCTGAAAAATCTTGAAAATAATTTAAGATTATTTAACAAATTTGATCATATTATCTTCTACAGCATAAATATATTATCATTGAATATGGAAACAAGCGATTTATACTGAAGGTACCAGAAGTTTTACGACATTTAATATATTCCAAATATCTTAGCAGAGATCAATCGTGTAATCTTGATTATTTGCGTCGTGAAAAGCTCTACAAAACTGTAAGAACAAATCCCAATTGACTTGCACAGGTAGTGTCTCCGATACTCAAAATGAATAGGTCACGTGATGGTGTTATAATTAGTATAAACAAAACTTCTTTTTTATTTTGCGAACCAAAGATTTGGTAGGCCATTTGAATCACCTCTGCCCAGACCCACTCATCTAATTTTGAAGGTATATTTTTGTCGGATGACCCGTGGGTGGGTCTGGGTTAACCCGTTCAATTATCTATATTTCTAAAACAATAGTTGCCGAAAAATTTTTTCAGTGATCATGTCATTACAATATGGTATATCTTTTTTTCTTTCTTCCATCTCTTAAGTGTGCATAAAAAATGAACATCACATATACTTTGATTTTTTTGCTGTAGACAAATTTTTGTCTATTACTTTCAATTTTTTGTGATGTTTTTCTATCTGTATGGTTCATAGTATGAACAGAACAATGGTAGAGACCTACGGCCTACGAGATACAGGAGATGCTCATCCCTCCACATTTAGAAAATTTTCGATTTTTCCCAATCAATATCGTACATTTTATTAAAAAAAAGAGCATAAAATGAGAAAAAAATATTTTGCATCCCATGCTTTTAAAAAAAATGTATGTGAATCCTCTCAGATTTAAAAAATTCCCTTGCACCCTCAAAATTTTCTTTGCAGCACATTCCTGAATAGTGATGTAACTAATTTGGGTTACTCTATAATAGAATACTGAAAGTGAATAAACACCGGGTAACCCGTTGGGTTACCCAATGGGTAGGATCCGAGCTACTCAACCCAACCCGACGATCCATGGGTTAAGAAAAAACCAATTTCCGGCATCACTGTTGTGAATATCTCGACTTTGGAAAATGATAATGTCTTTATCTTTTTCAAAGATGCGCCGTCGAAAGCTCTACAAAATCTGTCTGCGCAAGTTCCAATTGTGAAACAAAATTAGTCGTCGAGGGTGTGGGTGT
>CAJNOL010003409.1:0-10451 GCA_905250125.1 Rotaria sordida
GCTGAAATTATTGATGGATATGATAGTGGACTATAATATTCACAATGAGAATAAACAACATAATCAAGTAATGGAGATTTTGAATGATCAAATGAGCATTGTTCAATTAAAAATTTATCAATAGTTGAATCAATCCATTCACCATAAACAACATAATTAACATAACCATAACAATCATTGTCACGCAATCTAATTTTTATTATTATTATTTAAAGAATTTTAATCAAAAGGATTTACCGTGTTTGAAAATCGACAAAATATTTGTAAAATGATCGATCACGATATGAAGATAATGATGAAAGGCTTTTCGAGTGTTTTAATAATTTATAATAAGGACGAAGTATTCGACAAAAATACATAAAAATACCAATTTAGATGACTTTTCAAAGTGAAAATCTTTTTGTAACCTTTCCTTATGCAACTAAAATGGATTTTTACACTTTCTTTTCGTCAGTCAAACACATCAAACTCTACGAAAACGAAATTTTCCTCAATCTAAAACAAAAAATAACGTTTGTATTATTTTCTTCAATGAGCACAAGACAACTTTTTCTGTTCGGTCTTGACCCGCTAGCAACCTTGCGAGTGTTGAGTGGCACGAAGAAGGAACAATAACTAACCATCCTGTCTTGTATTCGTTTATGATTGATAGATAATTCACTATTTAATATTACATACAATCTTTAAAGTATTCAACTCAATCTGGATTTTATTTAGCAGAATCTACTACAAACATTCTCTTTTCCTATAGAATGTATAAAAGATAATGTTCATCCTCAAGAGTAGATGTTCTCTAGATTTTCGTTATACCTGTCATGCAAACAGTGGTTAAGATAAGATACACTTTTACGTGAATTTTTTTATCCAATCAGCTGTTTCAATAAAAATCTTTCTTATTGTTTTCAATTTATTTCTTTTAATTTTAATCTATTCTTTGACAAATTTTATTTTATTCAAAGATAAACAGTCGAATAAGACAAATTCTAGATGTCGCCTCCTTATATACAAACACATTACATGAATACACTGAATACATCGGAAAGAAACGACGATGAAAGTATTTTTCTTTTTTCATTCTCTGATTTTCTCCATAGTTTCTAGAAATCTTCACAACATCATTACTGAGCATACCGTTTTAGTTGAGATATGCCTTCGGACGCAAGGGATCAACCAAAAAAAGAGATACAATCACGATCCAGAAATTGGCCATTCAACGAAATTCTAGCAGTTCAAACAATTCAACAAATACACATAACAAAGGGACTTATAAGTCTAAACTACGACGAAACTAAAGAAAATCCAGGAATTCAAGAAAATTTTAGAAATTTTGTTGAATTGCTTGATTTTCTTGAATTTCACTAAAGTCTTAAAACACACGAATGCTTTCATCCTCACTATCGATATTACCTTGGAATTCAAGAAATTCTAGAGATTTCAGGATATGTTGGGACTGTAACGGGGAGGCTATGATAAAGTTTGAAGTGCTATCGCATGTAATTTGAAAGAGATATCCACCAAACAAGGGTCAAAAAATAGCTCATCTTGTCTCTAAAAATTCTCTGTGGATATTCATTTTGTACATATAATTTTTTTTGTTTGAAAGCTTGTCTCCAGGGCTAGTCTACCTCGTGGCTCTTTTTTTTTTAAATTTTTACTTTTTAAGCAAAGAAAAGGGATGACAAGTTCAATGGCTCAAGAAACGCGCTAAAAATGAGCACCAATTTACATAAGCGTCTATATATATAATTAAAAAAGACTTCTTTTAGGAAATGGGCCACGAGGTAGGGTAGTCCTAGAGATAAGCTTTCCAACAGAAAAAATATTTGACTTTATATTGTACTGCAGTAGAATGGCGCTGGAGATGCTCTATCAAACTTAGGTTCTGAGAAAAATATGAAAGTTTTTGAAATTCCAGATGTCGCAAAATAAACTATGCTTTTTTTGCGAATATCTCCGCATAGGCAGATGATAAAATTTTGTTTTTTTTTGAGCAGATCCGCCGTGAAAAGCTGTACAAAAAAAACTGTATGAACGCACATGCTTCATAGTATTCAGTTATACATTTATCTAAAGTTTCATTTTTTTGACAAAACTCGATATTTTTTAGGGGCACGGGTGAAGGAGCCTTAAAATTTTGCCTCAAAGGGTGGGTGTGGCTATGAATAGAAGGAACACTCACCCACCCACACCCTTACCGTCTTTATTACTATGAAAGAGACTTTGAAAACGACATGTATTCTAAAAGGATTTATGAGACTAATAAAATGTTTTGTAGAGCTTATTAGTCTGCACATTATCGACAGCATTTTCTGATAAACTTAAGTCAGATACTTCATTTTCGTTGCCAAAAAAAGAAAACAGATTCAATTTTTATCGAGATTGTTTCTCACTTGTATAATATCCATTGTAGAGGAGTATATAATGTGAGTTAATTTGAGTTTCATATTAAATACTTCTAAGTTCAAATAATGAGTTGTACAAAAATAAAGAAGGCCATTGATAGAATTTCAATGAATATAGGGAAGATGCTCGATTTGGGCGTGGGTTTGGATAAATTGAAGATTAACACAAACTCCCACATCGCGCCTATCTGCAGTTAGTTGTTTTCTAATGTCAATGCTACTTCAATCTATCTCCGGAACATTTCTGGTAAAAATATCTTGGTAAAATATTTCAAAACTGCTGAGAGTAGACGAAGGTGAGTGTAACAGTTGATATTCATTAAACTTATAGCTAGAACCGCACTGAAACTCATGCTCGTGCCCTATGCAATCACCTCCAAACGTCACTCCACACTCAAACTCTCATTATAGATACACGCCGTTCTTTAATTAAAATATATATCGATAAATGTGTCAGTCATGAACTAATGAGTTGTTACAAGACTACTGGCCAGGTTTTCTGCAGAGGAATTTAGTAAACTTTAACCTGTCATATTTCGTTGGAAAAGCGTCAGTAGATACAAAGAAAAAAGTGATATAAAGTTGATCTGTCCTATTGAACTATCGTAATTGTACAGCATTGATGGGATCTATCTTGTATTCTATTTCTTTATTAAGAATACAACGCAATTCTCTGCTGATGTATTTATCGATATAAATTTTTATCAAAGAGTAGTATGTGTCTAATGGGTGACCTAAAAATTTGAATGTCTCCACTGTGTTTTGACTAAATGAGTTGACTCTTCTGTCACTGATACGACAGTGTTCATAGATCATATTTATAAGAAAAACTTTGACAAACATTGCTTTGAAGTATCATTGTTGACTTCAATAAAGAACTGTGACCTTTCATGAGTCATGAAAAAGCAATGTAATTGTTGGTGTGGGTGTGGATATAGAGTCAATGACGCTCTATCGAGTAGTTCGATCTTTATGCTATCTAAAAGGTATTTTAAGTTCTCAAGGGTATCAATAATTATTTCATTTGTGTAGCTACAGATTGGTTATAAATCACGACCAGTGTCAAGAAAATGTTTTGAAATTGTACATTAACGTTTTTGCTCTTATCTTTGGTTCTTTAATAGAGAACATGTTTATTTGCTTTGTTTTGTTTTTTAATAATACTTAGAATTGTCTTGATCTTTCAATTAGGAATAAATTAGTAAATTATCTATACATTCTTTAAGATTTATACATTTCTTTTGTCAATCGTGTGCGACATCTTTTGTTTATTCCTACAATTTGTATTTACCTTCATGCAATAGGATAATTAACTAATTTTATTATTTATAAAGATAGGAGCAAATCTGTTTTTATTAAAAGTGAGAACACCTATTGAGGGGGAGAGGGTGATGATAAAAGCCAAACTATTCTACTTTACCTAATAAATCGAGAGAGTATCTTTGTTTTTTTTCTTT
Source organism: Rotaria sordida (assembly GCA_905250125.1). NCBI lineage: Eukaryota > Metazoa > Rotifera > Eurotatoria > Philodinida > Philodinidae > Rotaria > Rotaria sordida. The sequence continues at coordinate 3,860 of CAJNOL010003409.1, forward strand.
GGGTTTTAGACATCATTAGCAATGACTGAAACACCACTAGACAATATACCAAACATATTCCAAGAGCTTCGTGCATCTTTTAATTCTGGTAAAACAAAATCGATTGCATGGCGTAAAAGACAAATTGAACAATTATATAAAATGTGTGATGAACAAAAAGAAGTTTTTGCTTCAGCAGCACATGCTGATTTTCATCGACCAAGTGCAGAAACACTTTTATACGATTGTGGTGTTGTAAGTTTTTCTCTGATTTTTAAAAAATATATTTTTTTTTTACGTGTGTTTCTATAGATTCGTAATGAATGTATTCATACACTTAATCATATCGATGAATGGGCACGTGATGAATATCGTTCAGATTCATTAGCATATGCTACAATGGATAAATGTGTTCATCCTGAACCATTTGGTATTTGTTTAATTATAGGTGCATGGAATTATCCATTTTTATTAACATTATCACCATTAATTGGTGCATTAGCTGCTGGTAATTGTGCTATTATAAAACCATCTGAATTAGCATCAAATTCAGCTGTTATTGTTGCAAAAATGGTTGAACGTTATCTTGATCCATCTTGTATTCGTGTTGTACTTGGTGCTGTTGATCAAACTCAAGCATTACTTAAAGGTGATGTTGATCATGTATTTTATACGGGTTCAACAATGGTTGGTAAAATTGTAATGAGAGCAGCTGCAGAAAAAATGATACCAGTTGTACTTGAATGTGGTGGTAAATGTCCAGTTTATATTGCTGATGATGCTAATATAGAAGTTACTGGTAAACGTATTGCATGGGGCAAAACTATTAATTGTGGACAAACATGGTAAAGTATTTTTCTAGTCAAAAAAACAAAAAAGAATTATTAAGATTTTTTTTTTGTTTTATTTTATTTTAGTTTAGCACCTGATTATCTTTTATGTTCAAAAAAAACAGAAAGTCGTCTTATACCAGAAATAGCTAAAGCTTGGCAATCATTTTATACAGATGATCCAATTAATTCGGATTCATATTGTCATATGGTTAATGAACGACATTTTGAACGTGTAAAAAAATTAATTGATACAACAAAAGTTGTTTATGGTGGACAAACAGATGCTAAACAAAATTATATTGCACCAACAATTATGTATAAAAAAAAAAAGAAAAACTTTAAAATTTTTTTAAAAAATTTCAATCGTTTGTTTTTCTTTTTCTTTTGTTATTAGGACAAATGTCAATACAGCTGATAAAGTAATGCAAGAAGAAATTTTTGGACCACTTCTTCCAATAATAACAGTTAATAATGAACGTGAAGCTATTGAATTTATAAATACTCGACCAAAACCATTAGCTCTTTATGTATTTACATCAAATAAAAATTTAGCTAATACAATTATTAATTCAACAAGTTCAGGTTCAACTTGTGTTAATGATGTTATCTTTCAAATAGCTCCACCATGTTTACCATTTGGTGGTGTTGGTGAAAGTGGTCTTGGAAATTATCATGGGAAATATTCATTTGATACATTTAGTCATATGCGTTCAGTTGCTTATTCACCTATGTGGTCGGAATTTCTTCTTGCTAAACGTAATCCACCTTATAATCAGAAAAAAACTGCTACCTTAGAATCACTTGCAAAACTTCGTCGAAATTGGCTTCGATTACCTCGACTTGGTTTCTGGTTTTGGGCATTTGCTGCTTTGGCTACAGCAATAACAACTCGTGTTGTTGTCCGTGGTATTAAGGACGATAAATGGGACATTTAATTTGCTTTTTTTCTTTTATCATAACTATTCTTTTCTCCTCATTATATTTTTTATTTTGTTAGCATGATTAGTATAACTGAAAGAAGATCAAACGTATGTTACTTTCGCGATTTTTTGTTTCGATGCTACTAGCTTAAAGCTTCATGATAAATATAAGAAACAGACGCATTGATGTTTAACATTGATTTAATCTAATTTGAAGTAAACACAGCATTAGAATCTCTGATTTCAAAAATTTATTTACAAGACATAACTAAAACAAATGATGATGATATGTGTACTTTATATTTAAAATATATGAAATGAATGAGACAACACATAAAGAAATTATTAAAGATAGTTTTTTCAAAAGTAGAACACGTCGTATCTATGTAATCTCAAAGGACAAAGTACATAATTATTATTTTTGATTCTTTCACTTGGTGGATGTTTTTCTTCCTTGAGAACTTTATACAAGTAGATATTTTATCACTGTTTATTTCTTGGGCTTTGCTTACAGGTGTGAACTTCATTTTTTTGAGTTTCGTGCCTCAGTTTTCTTTTATGATGCATTCTTTATCCGATAAACTAACAGATTAAGAGAAGAAACGTATTAAATTGCTGGTTTCTTATTAATACATAAAAATAAACCACGCTATTCTAATGAGATGTTAATAGATAGGAGGCTTATGTTTGTTGATAAACTATTAAATTCAAAGATCTAGAAAACTTATTGCTGATTTCAAGTGAACATTGCTAATCTTTCCTAGTGTATATCTTCAACTATTTTATCAAATAGATCTATCATTATATTCATAAGGGAGTGACACAAAAAATGATTTAGAAATCTAATCAAGATAAATTAAATCCAATGCTTCGTTAACTTCTTTTTTTATTCACAAGTTACCGTGTACATCATAAAAAATGTTCGAATTTTTTAAATATTAAGGATATTCTCTCTTTTATGATTGTTTTTGGCTCTCAAGGAAGGTACAACCGATTAAGCTGAAATTTTTACACCAAAAATACAGAGATACGCGTTCAAAGAAAAAATTTCGAAGTGGATTTTTGCTAAGAAAACCCTGATTTTCCGTATAACGGCATCCTGGTTTCTAATGATTTCCATCTAACTTTGTTCAATCGGGCTGAAATTTTTAACATTGATACTTGGAAGTATTTTTCAGAGGTAAAGTTTAATGGGACTTGTCATGTACCGGGATGCAGCCCTTTGGAAAGCCAGAGTTTCTCAGCAAAACTCTACTTCGAAATTTTTTCCTCAAATGCATGTCTCCTTATTTTTGATACTATATCTGTGGTAAAAATTTCAGTTTGATCGATTATACAGTCTTCAAAAACCAGAAATAGTCAAAAAGGGGGAGTACTCTTAATGCATTAAAACACGAAAATTGATGAGATTTTCAACTGTGTAGTGAGTTTAAAATAGAATGTTATTGATATATTGAGTTCTGATCTATCTAGCGTCAACTTTCTAGCTGGATATTAATAGAGCAATGACAAAATTATAAATGCCTATTTAATTTAATATGTTTTGAAAGTTTTAAACAATCTTTTAGATGATAGTAAAATACGTTTTGACCAACTCTGTGCACCATTTTACTGGAAACGCTTTTCAATCGAAAGTTTTAAAATGCATCAACTATGACTAAATATTTCTGTTCTTAGATTTTACTTTCTGATATCTTTTTCTTTAATTGTTGAAGAACAAATACTTTGAAAATTGACTATTGATAACCAGAATTGTGATACATAATGATTTACTATAATAGAGAGAAGATAAGTGCATAATTTCACATGGACATTAATCTTTGCATATCATATATAAACTGACTATGTAGACAGAAGAAAATAAAAACATTTGTCCCTTATGGTCATCAGTATTTTTTGTTCTATTATTTCTTTAATGATTATTTGCATTCAAGTAGAGAATATCTCTTCCTTTTTAGCCCCTCTCTCTATCGCTCTTTGATACAGATATACACGAGAATTAGTTACTAAAATGTGGCAACTATCTATCAAAAAAAAAAAGAATGAATTTTTATTTAAATGGTTTTAATCTGAGTGCATATCACGGCTACGATCTCAAAAAAAATTCTATGTAGTCAGGACTACGCGCATCATGCAAGTTCTAATGAGCTTTGAATACCCTGAGAAAAGTTCAGGCTAATAGCTTATTACTGTCGAGATATTCTATTTTCTAGCAGAATGCCGTGGTCCCCTCAGGAACACCAAGAAAACTCAGCTTCGATGTTCGACTTGAAACTTTGCACAGAAACAGTCTTTAACGAGAATAGTTTGTTGTGAAAGTTTCAGGTTTTTTTAATTCCCCCCATTCTAAAATAAGAACATCAGAATCTGCCAGCGCATGTGAGTGATGTAAAAACATGCTTTTACCATTGCCGTATCTTACGATAAGAAAAACAAAATGATCTGAAACTTTAACAATAATTTATTTCCGTTAAGATATATCTATGTGTGCAAAGTTTTCAGTCAAAATTATTCGAAACTTGATTTTCCTGCTATTTCTGAAGAGGACCTCAGCATTGACGTTAAAAATACCGTAAAAATACAATATCTCAGTAAAGAGCAGTTTGATATTGAAAGACGTTCCCTCATCATCTAATAAATTAAAGGATATTCAATATTGGAATAAAAATGGGGTGCTTTAGTTCAACGTGAAATTAAGATCGCAGCCCTAGAGATGAACATCAAATGTATCTTCTCTAAACATGAATTAACAGAAGGAAAAAAAAGAATAAATGATATGAACTCTAAAGAAACAAAATGCATCGTTCGCTTTGATGAATATGTTCACAAATAGAGAAATAAGGCAGTTAATGATTGGTTTACCATTAACTATCTATACCCGAAATATGCTATTAACAATATTTGATATTGTAAAAACTAAAGATTAAAAAACAAATCTGTATTTTCGATCAAGTCTTCTTTAAAAACCGCGTTGTATAATTAAGAAATTTTTTTAGTTCTGCAAGAAAAATACGGATAAAGTAGTTGCCAGCTACTACAGTTCGATAGCACACAAAAGGTCTCTTAATAAAATTATTATGGCTTTTTGAGGATATCCAAGACGAGTCATTGGCTTTTGCTTCCCGGTATAAATCGTAAAATTCCAAGTGTATTTATTGGTACATGTCATGTTGTATATCTTGACGCCCTATTTATGCGATTTGTCAGGAATATGAATCGACTAAAGTTTGACTTTCAATAAATTAAAACTTCGTTTCATTATCTTTTTCGTACGGTGTAATACATTATGAAATATTGAGTATAGAACTACTACAAAAAAAAAGAATAGATTTTTATGAAAAATCACATTTATTTGTTTATTCAAACTTTCGACAAGATACACTTATCATAGTGAGGAAAAACAACAAGAAAGGAAATTACATTATCTCTATATAGACAACTATTGATTGATAGAAAAAGAGCTAATTACAAGACTAAAAGAAAGCTAATAATAATTCGAATTATTATTGTTCGCAGAAAATAATACTGACCCATAAACTTGCTCCTAGACATATTATTATAGTTCATTTAAACGCATTTAGTTAAGATTATTTTGTAAATTCTTTAAGTAAAAATATTTACTTTAACTTTTATATGATTTATACATTTTTCTTGTGTTCAGTGAATGAATATGCTCTCTTTAATGACCCTTCGTCGCCAATTCAAATCGAAGGATAGAAGTTGTAATTGTTCAAAGTTAAATGAAATATCAGATTGATGTTCCTTCCTTCTTGTTACTTTTTTTCTATTTGTTTCACGAATGTAGCGTGTATCACAACCAAAGCATGATGTCCTATAAATTAATTTGTTTTTTCTTTCTTGATTCATCAGATCCTTTTTGAAGATAACGATAGACGCTCTTAAGAATAAAAGTTTTCTGAAGTGATACGTGGACTTGTATAAGGGATAATAATTTCCGGCATATTTGTTTAATTCTATATGCTAATATTGCCGATTCTTGGTCATAATATGAATAACATTTTCTTAATCATAACTTCCTCTTTTAATTAGATGCTGTGGATAACCATTTTTCATTAAGATATAAGTCATTAATTCAAGTTCTTTATTGTTCAGTTCTTGTGTTGAACATATGATCGGAATTCTGATGACCAGAGCTCGAATTAGGCTTAATTTACATTCGCGGCATTGATTACTTTCGTATAGTAGATAAAGATTAGTGTTAGTCGGTTTTCTATATATGGGAGTATCATATTTATTTTTATTATTGTTGTTTCGGCTTATTAATACATCTAAAAAAGTTAGCTTTTCATTTGCATTCTTGTTCGATTGCAAATTTAATATTAGATTGTCATTCATGTATTCTAATCAGAAAACCATTAATATTTTGGTGTTCATTAAATATACAAACTATATATATCATCTACATATCTAACACATATTAATGGTCTGGTTTTTGAGAATCAATTAAGTTTTTATTAAACATGTAATATAAATAAGTCTGCTAAGATAGGACCTAAAGGAGACCCCATAACTACTCCATCTATTTGTATATATGTTTTGTCACGAAAACGAAATGGAACATTGCATACAAAAATTTCTAATAGCTGTTATGATTGTTGGCCAAAGAATGATATAAATGTTAACATCAAAACTAAGCGTTATTTGCTTAGAACTATCATTAATTTTCATAATCTTCTTTACAAAATCCAATGAATTTGATAGACGATTATTTTTAATTAGTTGATAAAGATAGTTAGAGAAATTATATTTATAGGAGTTAACAGATGAAATGATGGGTCTTACAGGATAATTTGATTTATGTGTTGCTGATTGCCCATACATCGTTGCATGAGATGAGCC
>CAJNOL010003409.1:10461-22987 GCA_905250125.1 Rotaria sordida
TTTTATTTGATTTCTTTCTAGATTTCGTGAAAATTTTGTAATTATTTCACTTGATGGACCTGATAGTAATGTTCTTAAATTTAAATCGTAAATATTATTTCTTATAGTTTAATAAAGTGAAATATTCTTTTTTTGTTTTTATTTAGACCAATGTGTTTTTCAAAAGAGGATGCGGATTATTTTTGTAGTACACTTGAAAAAATAATAAAAGAAATGACAAAAACATAAATTACAAATATCAATATGAATAAACAAGAATAATTTTATTTTGATTGTTATACTTTTTCTTCTAGTATATTTTATGGTTGATTTTGTGTTTTGATTCTATAAGTTAATTATAATAAATAGGATTATTATAATTGGGCAGCTAAAATTTTAAATATGTGTCACTAGTACGAAAAAAATTGAATTTAAATTTGTAAGATAAATTTTTAGAGTCACTGTTTTCATAAATTTGGCACAGTATCAAAAAGCTATTGACCTATGATGGTTTCTAACCGAAATTTTTATATTTTATAGTTCATGCAACTAATATTAATATTGTTCTAATGTATTAAAAATACAATAAAATTTTATAACTACGAAAATGTATAATTTAATAAATCAACGTAAAAATCTTTTTCTTTAGTTATTGATAAAAACAAAGAAAAAAAGCTAATTGTTTTTTTGTCAAATATCACGTTCAATATTATATCTGGCTTATTATTAATAAATAAAAATCAATCAATAGATATAACGAAGTAAATATCTTGAATCATCAATAATAAAACGATACCATAGAATAGGTAAAAAAATAGTACAAAAATGCCATAATGAATGTGCATCAATTATCCATGCAATAGGTGCAAAATCAACTAATTCTAAAGCAGCAAAGATCATTGCTAATACAACTGATACTGCACATCGCCAAACATAAATTTTTCCAGATATAAAATTAATTATACTCCATAAAAGCCAACATATTACATTTAAAACACCAACAATAACATTAATTGTCATATTATAACCATAATCCATATGAATAAAAAGTAAATAATAAGCATGATAAATAAAAAACATTAATAAAAATAACGTTACAAATTTTGCTAAACGTATATATTTTGTTCGATAACTAACACGAATAATACAACATGCAAATTGTGAAAAAATAAGTGAAATAGCACCAATATAATCAAATATTTCTGTTAATGGTTTATCACGTGTATGAAATATTGTTGACCATATCCATGCATTCATAGCTATAAAACAAAATATCATCCACATTGAATAAAGTGGATATACACCATATTTAAGATGATGACGAAGTACTTTATAACCAAATATATAATTTGATAATAAATTTAATATTGAAAATAATGTTGATGCAGGTTCTTGTATACCAAGAAAACGCGTAAATGGCCATTTACCTAAAATTATATATCTAGAATGCATTCTTACAACGTAAATCTCTCCAAGTATCAAATCGCTTTGAATATCCTGAAATGAGTTCGGGCTAATACTTTATTACTGTTGAGATAGTAGATTTTTTAGCAGAATGCCGTGGTTCTCATCAGGAAAACTAATTTTCGACTCGAAACTTTGCATAGACACGATCCTAAAGTTTCACATCTATTAATTGATTCTGTTCTAAAATACAGCTATGATAAATCAAATTGTTCGTTTCAAAAAAGACATTCTATGTCCAACATGCAACCTTCTCAAGAAATCAATTATCTGAATTTTTCATTTGTTCTAAAATGTCATTTACGAGGAAAAAGAAAATCATATGTTGCTATTTAGCATTAAGTCTCCCTCAGAAAAGTTCAATTCTGATTAAATTTATCAATTTTTTGATTTATATCTTGTTGCATAGAGCAAAGTATCTACTCTTCAATACACTATAGTTTATTAATTTTACAATGAGATTTAGGGATATTATATAGACTTTTTCGAACATGATTAAACATTAGAAACCTGGACTTAACATCAATATAAAGGTAAAAAATAAGTTTTTGTATTCTATTAAATAATTTCGTATATTATTATTATTATTACCATGAAATTGTACAACAGGTTGTCCATTTGATTGCATATTATCGACAGTTTTCCACATACATTCATATGAACATTCATCTTGACATGACCATTGAAAAATATATTCAAAAAATGTTTGTTTGTCTTGAAAATCTCGTAAACCTAATGATGTACTACAATTAATTTGTTTACAATGATTTAAACATGCTCGATATAAGTAATGATTATCACCCGGTGATGCAAATATAATTATATTTAATGAAAAATAAAATAAAAAATACCAAATAATCATTATTTTATTATTTAAAAATGAGAAATGTAATATTCGTTTTCTTTTCTTTTGAATCGATTGTATTTGTAGACAAATCAACTATTATGGAGATGTCGCTTAATGATAAACAACGAGTATATATATTGATTGATATAAGAACGAATCAAAAAACGACTTTTTCAATACGTGTCTACTTAGAAGAAGATTATTAATAAACGAAGATGAGTTTTTTATGGGATTGGTTTACTAGTATTTTAACAACACTTGGTATATATTCGAAATTTTAATTCTAAATATATTTCATTTATAAATTCAAATAGGTCTACATAAAAAAAATGGTAAACTTGTATTTCTTGGTCTTGATAATGCTGGAAAAGTAAAAAAAGAACTTATAAATCTTAATTATGTGGTTGTTTTTTTTCTATCTCTATTAGACAACTCTATTACATATGTTAAAAGATGATCGACTTGCTCAACATGTACCAACTTTACATCCAAGTATGAAATGTTTTTTTTTTGTTTTTTGTTTTTCTTAGATATAAGAAATTTTTCATTTTTAGCTTCAGAAGAATTAATTATTGGAAATATGAAATTTACAACATTTGATTTAGGTGGTCATATTCAAGGTAATTAAATTTTTATTAAGAAATAAACTTTTTCAATTTAGTCATCAGAAAATTTTAGAACAAATTGTCGAATGCTTAGATATTGGAGTCGTAAGGACAAAAGATGTCTCCCTTTCCCTTTCTCAAACTATAATACATTTCATAAGGTTAACAATTTTTATCTTCTAGGCTCTAGTAACCAAGATTAAAGGCGCTAAGTGATATTAATAACAAGGTTTAGAACTTTCGATATCAAGGATGATATTTTGATTTCCTACAATTGTCATATAACCCATACAAAAGCATGAATTAATTAGGTTATAGCTAATCAATTTCGGTCTATTGAGATACATAATAATAGATTGTTAAGATCTGCTGTAGATATAATGAATGTGTACAACAGGTTTATTTGTCTATTAAATCAATAATTAGACTAATAATAATAAGTTATGAAAATGAAGTTTGCTGATAATTGATGATTGTTGGAAAAAGTACTATGGTCTTTTGGAGATTTTACACTTTGCGTATTGTGTATATTAGTACAATGAAGCTAAATAAGACATGTGAGTTCTATATTTCAGCTCCAAAGGACTGTGCTAATAAAATTTTTCATCCGGAACTTCTGCTGTTGCTTCTGGCAAAAAAGCCAGTGACATATTATATTTTAACACAACAAATCTCGATCATATGTGCTATGATTGAGAAACAGAGAGAGAGAGAGAGAGAGTCCATTTTAGAGTGATATATTGTCAATATTGAAGAACTTTCATATGAAAATTTGTTCCATAATATTCATATAACTTACAGAATAATTTTTTCTTATTCTAGCTCGTCGTGTATGGAAAGATTATTTTCCAGCTGTTGATGCAATTGTTTTTCTTGTTGATGCAGCTGATCGAAATCGTTTCGCTGAAACAAAAAACGAACTTGATGTTCGTATTCTTTGTTTTGTATTCTTTATATTAATATCTAAAGATATTTTTGTAGGGTTTATTAACAGATGAACAAGTTGCTAATGCACCTATTGTTATACTTGGTAATAAAATTGATTTATCGGGTGCTGCCAGTGAACAAGAACTTCGTTATGTACTTGGTGTATCTACAGCAACAACAGGAAAAGTAAAGAAAATTTTCTAGAATTTCTTTGAATGATAATAATTATTACTCTAGGGAACTGTTCCTCGTTCGAGTATAAATGATCGTCCAATGGAATTATTTATGTGTAGTGTATTAAGACGAGAAGGTTATGGAGAAGCATTTCGATGGGTTTCACAGTATTTATAAAAAAAAAATATAGTCAATATTATTTAGATTTTTTTTTTTTGGTATTTTGTCTTTATATACTTTCTATATTGGTTTGTTTTGTTTTTTTTTCTGTTGCCTATTTGATCAAAATGTTTAATTAACAAAGTTGAAAACCAATTTGGTTAAGGATAAGCATCTTTTTTTTTTACGCATCTTATGGTTGTATTTTTTTTTTTGTATAAATGAAACACAATAAATATATTCGTCAATATTGCTAAATGATACAATATTTTTTGAGATTAATTAAAATAAGAGTTTCTCTGATACAACATATCGAGAGTTCTTATCAAAACTGAATTAAACTTCTCAACTTGTTTATTTAAAGATTAAATTTAGATGCAGATCATCATTCGAAGAGAAACGTTAGATGATTTGTCTGCAAAAATTTGAGTAGAAAAATTCAAGATAACAATCAGCTATTGAACAAACGAATTGTTTTTTGTTTCGTGCTATACGGAGGACTATCACATATAATACATCTTAGAGAAACCTAGTACATATAAATGACTATAATATGATGTTTCTTGTTGGAGACTTGTAAAAAGGAAAATGACCTTACAAACCGGACTGTTTACAATTCTGGTATATTGCATGTGTTTTTATTTATCATTTTTTAATTTGTAATAGTTCATTTAGTATTTCAATGATCATTGCCATTACCATTTAGAAAAAACGCAACAAAAAAAAAATAAGAAGAATGTTTTCTTCTGGCACAGCTGGTAAAAATCTTTTATCATCAATTGTATCATAGTCAATTATTTATTGTTTCTTTCTTTTTTTGATCAAAACTTGAGACGACATTTGTGTAATGAACAATAGACAACAGATAAACATTTAATGATAGAGACGTTAATTTATTTTATTTTAACGCCATTGTATATCTTTTCGATCGATTGTTTATCTTATATTTAATCCTATATACAAATTAAACTAATTCATTTTTCTTTGTATTGTTAACATTTATTGATCATACATTGAAAATGATATATCATATATTCTTCTTTTTATTTCTTATTCATACAAGTTATGAATGTGAAATTTGGAAAGCATCAGAATGTCCACCAGGACCAACTAAAGAAGATGAAGAATTAATTAAATCAGATGTATATACAAAAGAACAATTATTTGCTTTTTGTGATGCTGGTAAAACATATGTAGATTGTATCAATGAACGTTTACATTGTTGTGATATGCGTGTTGAATATTCAACAACATTAGCATCACTTGATGCACAAATTAAACGTAATACATGGCGTCTTGAAAAATATTGTAGAGGAATAATTGAAACAAATATTATAAATTATCGATGTTTAACAACATCAGGATCATTACTAAGTACAATAGCACGATCAACAACAACACCAATACCAATATGTGATGTTGAAAAAGTAAGAAAAGCAAAAAATTTTTTTTTTAAGAAAAATTTTTAATTTTTTAAAAATATTTAAGGTTGGTATAGAATGTAGTCCAATTATTGAACATCGTGTTTATTTTGAAAGTCAATGGTCTGTTTATGAAAAAGCTAAATGGTGTAAAGATAGTTATGATTATTATATATGTGCATTATCACATATAACAAATTGTTCAACAATACCAGTTGTTACTGACATAGCTCAATTGACACTTTTTATGGATTTTATAGAAAAATCTGCTAATCGTGAATGTCCCGGTGGTCTATACGGTTGTGCAGTTAATGCTGATAGTGATATGCGTTGTCGTGTTGGTGCAAAGTATTTTCTTGATAAAAATGCATTAACTGATCAAGCCATCATACATAAAATATCATTGATTATTGTATTTCTGTGTTTCTTGATTCGATTGAATTAAAATATTTATTCTTTGTGTCACTTTTTTTTTTGCTTTTTTTTCATATACGTAAAAAGAAAAATCTATCATTAGAAAACGATCCAATCAACACTATTACTGACTCATACATCTTTGTAGGTGGATAAGGATAGATATATATTTGTTTTTTACTATGTATCATGTGTACATAACAACCTTTTCTCATGTAAATAGATATGTATACATACGAAGTGCATTATTTTTGTTCGTTTCTTAATGATGAAAAAAAAGAAAAAAAATGAATCAAAATAGAATAATATGGTATTATATACAGGTAAGCACTACATAATACTTAGTATGTTTGTCGAAGACAACAATCCATCGATTACTGGTAAGATTTATATTTAAGCGTGTATGAAATAATATTTTGTTTTTGTTGATCTTGATAAAAGAAAAAATGTATGTATCTTAGTATTGTAAATTTAATTAATGAATATTATATATATGTATCGAAATAAATAATTATCGACTACTAGTTTCTTTTTTTTTTCATCAGAAAATCAAAAACTTACTGAATCTGAAAACGATACTCATAAGTCACAATCAATTAATTCTTGTCATTCTTATGTTCAACAATCACCATCAAAAAAAATACAAAATTATTTTCAACATCGATCTTCTGAATATCAACAAGTAAATAAACATTCAAATAAATATTATTCATTCATGGACAAACGAACAAATCATCTAACTTCTAATTCAAATCAAATATTCACACAACATCAAACAAATATGAATAATGAATCAAATATTCAAGAATATTGTCGATATAGAAATGCTACACAATATAGTCCAACAAAAGTATGTCATTTGATTGAAATTAAATGAGTAATGTAGAGAAAAATTCAAGTTTTAATAGTGATAATAAAAAGATCACTATCAAAGTTTTTTGCGACTCCATTTTATTTTGAAATATCAATTGATGTCTTCTGTAGAGTCGTCATAGGTGAGAAGCTACGTGGTTTAACATGTATATGTCGTATCGAAGTTACACCGGTCGACGAAGTTAATTTTGAGTCATTTAGCAATAAACAATTCACCTCATTGAATATCCTACTATTGAATATATAATCAAAAATAAATTTTTTTAAAATAAATATCTATTTATTTAAGAATCTGCCTCGGATACGAAAATTTCGAACTCGGCGACCTCTAACCACCCGTGTGATTAAGACCTCCATCCCTCAAAAATCGATCTCAGCCCAGGAACGTTCAAATGCCATGAAATTTTCACCCTGATATTATGACGTTTGAGGGAGATATTAATCGAACAAGGGTCAAATATAGCTCATTCGGAAAATCAAATTTTTCAGTCCAGGTTCATTCTAGAGATTTACTTTTTTTGTTTTTGTTTGAAAGAACATGTCAGGATGTAGTACAGTACATAGCCCTCTTTTTTTGAACACTTACTTTTTAAGGGAAGAAAAGAGATCGAAAGTTCAATGAATCAAAAACAACTCTTAGAAAAATGGATGGTGAGTTATATAAGTGTTTGTATATATAATAAAAAAAAGCTTAAAGAGAAATTTGAATTACTCATTCAAGAAACTGAAAGCGGAGAAAAAACGAAAAAGATTTTTTGTTTTTTTCAGAAAACAACTTATGTTTCGAATAGAGGAAGACAGAAATCTTCAAAAATTCTTAGAAAAAATGAGACGCCGAGTAAAAATGTTTGCTGTTTATGAAAGATTAAATCACGGACTATCTTCCTATGCATTTATCTTAATTTCGGCCATTCTAACGAAAAGTGATTTTTGTTGAGGGATGCGAGGCCTTAAGTTGTAACATACGCCTATCCTCTGGCCAGTATATCATTAGCCAGTGTGTATGGAGAGTACAACAAGTCTGGATCAACCTGACTTTGTGTCCAGGGCTGCGACTAGTATTAATTTTAAGAAAGATATCAGTCTAATGAATCAGCATCTCATACTTCTCGGTATCAATCAAATCTTGTGGATATATTAGTCTGTTAATTAAATGTGTAGGAATTGATTTTGAAGTCCAAAAAAAAAAAAACAAAAATTCATCTTATGAAAAATTCGAATGCTAATTTCTATTAATAAATCTATTTATCGATTGCTCGAAAATTGTTTATCTTAATATGAATATTTGAAATAATCAAGAAGTCTTTGAGAAAGAATTTCTTTTCATGAAATTTTCTCAAGTATCAATCATATTTTTAAATATTTTAGGTGTCTAATTTTCTCTCTCCAAGCTATTTAAATATAACAAATCGAAATACTCATGAATATTCAAGATATAGAGATTCTCGAGTAAGTTTAATAATTGGAATATTTTATAATATTTCTATATAAATATATAGTCTCCACGTAGGAAATCAACAAGTGAATTTAATAATATACATCCAAAATCCCATCGAACATGTCGAACATTATCTTATAATAATGAGTCGGAGGTTAATTAATATATATATATATATATTGATAGTTTTTAATATTTTATTTAGTTTTATAGCGTTTTCCTGTTCCTGACGATAAAGTGCCTTGGAATGTTATATATAATGATTATGAACCTTTTGAATATACAGCGGAAAGAATACGACAGAATCCAAAAACAGATCCCATTGATCCGTAAATGAGATCTTCTTTTTTTTTATTGTGTGATAGAAAAAACAAAACACATTATTTATTTGGTTTAGTTTAGATCGAAAATAAATAAATTCAATCAACTTGATAAAAATATTGATCGTCGAAGTTTTACTGGACATTATTATGTTGATCCAATAACGTATAGACCACGAAATCCAATTGGAAGAACAGGACGTAAGAAGAAAGTTTTACAAGATCTCATTTTTAATAGTTTTAATTAGTCACTGGTCGTGGTCGTCTATATTATTGGGGTCCAAATCATGCTGGCGATCCAGTTATTACTCGGTAAAAATCTAAATATTTTATCCTTTGATGAAATTTATTTATTGAATTCTTAGTTGGCTTCGTGATGAAAATGGCTCAATCGTTTATCGTCGAATCAATGCTCATGATCGTCTAAAACCTATTCTCGAATTTGTAGCTATTCAACGAAAAGATAATAAAGAATGGGCTCTTCCTGGAGTAAGAAAAGTGTTGTTAGATAAAAAGCGAAAAATGCATGTAGCCATTAAACCAAAGACAGTTCGAACAAATCGATGGAAAATATCTAAGAGAATACGAAAATCTATCATTGAATAGAAAGAAATGAAATAGAAAAAGAAAAATTGTGATAAATGACAACAGTTGATGCTAATATTTCTTAGCAAAACCTATATACGAATAGATTGATTTTAACTTAAAGAAAAGTTTATCCGATCAAAAACTATTATCGACTTGCAGTATTTAAGAGAGTGTCCATGAGGAGACCGAGTATACGAGGCACTCTATAAAAAATTTCTTTTTGCTCATTCAATGCGGCGATATCTAAAGCCACCGACCGACGATTTTAGACTCTCCTACCTTTGCTTTGAAAAGTTAGCCAATAACGACTTTTAGCATTATCAATCCTTTATGAGTAAAAATATCTTATAAAAAATAGGCCAGTTCGAGTTTCAAGAGATCATTCAAATTTTTCATGGTATATATGAGAAGATAGAGAATTAAAAGCTGAACAAAATGAGCTATATGGATATAGTATAGTGTCTAGTAACTCAAGATTTATAAAGCCAACAATATTCGGAAGGAGCCTTTTTGATTTGTCCAAATAAAATAATGCACCGTCTACTTTGTTTCAGAATTAAGAGATTTCAAACTGAATTTTATCTATGTTGTGCAGCTCTTTTTTTTCTACAAAATGGTAAAAAAAATATTCAAAAAAGACGTTGAGTTTTGTACTAAACGAGGATTACATCTCTTCATTTTTGACGATTTTTCAATAGAAAATGCACATATTTACTAATTTTCATTACCATAATACAATAGTAAAGCAAAAAAAGATAAGATATTTGAAATCGGCATAAAAAACTGCATCTAATCATATAGTTTTCAGTGAAAATTTATTTCTGTCCAAAACTGATCTCTAGGGGACCAGGGAGAAAATTTTTTTTAAATACAGCTGTGGGAGACTACAGGTCAGTTTTGTAGAGAAAAAAAAATTTCACTGAAAACTATATGATTAGATGCAGTTCTTCACGCTAATTCCAAATATCGTATCTATTTTGCTTTACTATTGTATCATGGCAATGAAAATTCGTAAATATGTGCATTTTCTATTGAAAAATCGTCAAAAACTATCAAAAATGAAGAGATGTAAGCTCTCTTTCGCACAAAACTCAACGTCTTTTTTGAATATTTTTTTTTGCTATTGTGTAGCAAAACAGAGCTGCGCAACATATGTAAAATCCAGCTTGAAATCTCTTGATCCTGAAACACAGTAGGTGGTACATTGTTTTATTTGGAGTGATCAAAAAGATTCCCTTTTGAATATTGTTGATTTTATAAATCTTGAGTTACTGGACGTTATATTATATCCATATAGCTCATTTTGTTCAGCTTTTAATACTCTATCTTCTCATATATACCGTGAAAAATTTGAATGATCTCTTGAAACCCGAACTCACCTATCTTTTATAAGATATTTTTTCTCAAAAATGATTGATAGTACTAAAAATCGGTATTGGCTAACTTTTCAAGTCAAAGGTCTAAGCACTTAAAATTTTAGGATCGGTGGTTTTCAACATTGCTGTATTGAGTGAGCAAAAAAAAAATTTTTATCAAATGCCTCCTATACTAGATCCTCTCATGGGCGCTCTCTTCATATCTTTTATGTGAAAATAATATAAATCCTAATTGCATTGAAACTAAAAATAAATGTGAAAGAACATGTCGAAATTAGAAGTCACATAGAATTTCTCAGTTTGATCCGAATAGCGACTAAAAAGTCATCTCACCTATTTAGCGTTCGTACTTCAATATTTTTTTAAATATCCTGGTAAATCAAATAGAATCTTAGGCTCTAAGAAAATTACTAAAAAATAAGGCAAATTCATTAGTTTGAGTTTGGCTCATTTGTTTTAGCTTTCTTCTAATTTTTCGATCTACTGTATTATGCATTAGATCATTCTCAAAAGCAGACTTTCTTCTGCATTAGATTATTAAAGTAGATGATACTGTGTAAAAAGAAATATCAAAGCATCGATTTTGTGTCCATGCTTTTGTGTTAGTACTTCGAGAGATACGGCAGTTTACATGATCCCGCATATCTCCATAACAAGTTCCTTATTCTTCATCTGAGACATATGTCGCCATCACTATTATATGTCCATGATATCAAATAGAGTATTATAGAATTAACTATGTTCTACAAGGTTTGTCACGAAAAATTTTAGCAATGTTCCATCGCAGGAGGAGACGGGACAGTGTGATACTGCGACTGGTGAATACCTATTTTGCATTAATATAAAACAGTATTATTCATTCCTAAATAAATAAATGCAAAATACAGAATACAAAGAACAGTTTTGCTAGATATATTCTGATTCATAAAGTCCTTTTGTTGTCTCTACACGTAGAGTGTTCCGTTTAGTTTAGTGTCGCTCTTTCTTCTGATCTTCACACTGGATGAAAATTTATAGAACAAACTTTTCTTTTTTTTTAAATCAATTTGTAAGATGTTCAAATGTTAGTAATAATTTTGATTATTAAAAGGGTATGGTTGATCCAGGTGAGCATGTATGTCAAACAATAAAACGTGAATTTCAAGAAGAAGCAATGTGTGATAGTATTGATGTACATCGTATAAATGAATTATTTTCTAATGGATATAAAGTATATGAATCATATGTTGATGATCCAAGAAATACAGATAATGCTTGGATAGAAACAGTTGCTGTGTAAGTTAGATTAATAAAAGAATTACTTTTTTTTGAATTTTGTTGTAGAAATTTTCATGATGAAACAGGTCACTTAACTAAGAATATTCATCTAAATGCAGGTAAAAATTTATTTAAAAAAAAAATTTATATTCTTATTTTTTGTTTTTCTTTTTTCTAATAAGGTGATGAATGCGGAAAAGTTATGTGGTGTCCAATTGATCATAAACTTGAATTATATGCCAATCATAAAGATATTCTTAAAGGAGTTATCGATCGACTTGGTGCATATTGGTGATATGAAATTATGTATAATTGATTGTTTGACGAGAAAACGATAATATCAATTAATTAGTAACTTTGATTATGTCGGACAATATTAAACAATCAATTGATCTAAGCTATATCTATTTTTTTTTGTATCTATAGTTCTATCGGACATTTTCAATATTGATAGAATTTAGTTCTTATTGAACTAAATAAAATTATCATTATGATAGACTTATATTGTAAATAGTTACTATTTCTAATTTGTTGCGTTATGATTAAAAAAAATCACTTCCAATCAAGAAATAAACGAGAACTTTTCAACTTTTTTCTTTTGTTTTATAAATCAAATTGATAACTTTTCTTATATATGTGTTGGAGTAGAAATTAAAATTCTACTAGTAGAGATTAAAATTTCAA
>CAJNOL010003410.1:6187-22951 GCA_905250125.1 Rotaria sordida
ATCGGTATGGTGTATTATAACATGGGCGAGTACTCGAAAGCACTTTCATCGTATGAACGATCACTTGAAATCCGAAAAATAGCTCTCCCTCCAAATCATCCCGACTTGGCTTCTTCCTACAACAACATCGGTTTGGTGTATGATAACATGGACGAGTACTCGAAAGCACTTTCATATTACGAAAAAGACCTGGAGATCAGTCTGAAAGTTCTCCCTCCGAATCATCCCGACTTGGCTACTTCCTACAACAACATCGGTTTGGTGTATAATAACATGGGCGAGTACTCGAAAGCACTTTCATCGCACGAACGAGCGCTTGAAATTCGAAAAATAGCTCTCCCTCCAAATCATCCCGACTTCGCTCA
This sequence comes from Rotaria sordida, assembly GCA_905250125.1. Lineage (NCBI taxonomy): Eukaryota > Metazoa > Rotifera > Eurotatoria > Philodinida > Philodinidae > Rotaria > Rotaria sordida. Next base: position 6,553 of record CAJNOL010003410.1, read on the forward strand.
ATCCTACAACAACATCGGCTTGGTATATGATAACATGGACGAGTACTCGAAAGCACTTTCATATTACCAAAAAGCACTACAAATCAAGGAAATTGCTCTTCCTCCAGGACATCCACATACTGCACTTACGGAAAGAAACATTGAACTTCTGAAAAAGAAAATGTAATTGTTTTTTTTTAAACGAGAAAATAAATTGCCCTTCTTGAACACGTTTGGCTCGCCGAAGCACACCAGCTGCAACAAATTTCGCGCATGCGCGACCAGCGATACCCTCCATATTCTGTTGGGTTGTACAGTGGACAAAGCCGGCAATGATAAGGCAAACATAGATTTATGTATGTTATGAAGGCCTACTATTCGTACGCCTGTATAGGTTACCAACAGAACGTCGGATATCCCTGGAAAGGTTCATTTTGTTTTAGAGCCACCCCCGAAAGCTCCGTTTGTTTATAAATTTTTTGTTCTTGTGTTACGAAGAACGAGAAGAAGAAGAAGAAGAAGAAACGGAAGGAAGAGAAGGCAAAAACAATAGACAGACATGAGAAAGACGACGTCGACATTACGAAATGATAATACGCAGTGCACGATAACAACAACCGGCTTGTGTCGATATGAAACAAAATCGAGCGCACGACATCTTTGTTCTCTTTAAACATTTCGTGTTCAATTCATTTCGAATGTGTAAGAACAACTTCAATATCGTGCGCTCGATATTCAAGCAAACGAATGATGATTAAACAAAACGGAAGAAAGAAAAAAAATGTTAAAATTTCAATTTAAGAATGAAGATGAGTGTCATGTCATTTTTTTTTCTTATCCTGTTTATAAATGTTGAATTTTGTAAAAATATATATCCCATATATTTAAACATATATATATATTTGAGAGAAAATTCAAATTATTGATAATTAAATGCTGAAAAGAAATATGAATTAAATAATAAATATTGTTTTTTGATAATGACACATGCGTGTAGAAAATTTTAAGTGAATCAAAAATGATTCTAATTATTGTAAATATTGAGATAGATAAAATTGCTATTTTCAATCTTTTTCAGCGGCAAATCTAGGATTTTGGAAGGGAGTGCGATTTTTTTGTACGTATCTAATATACTTTTGAAGACAGTATGAATTCTATTAGATAAAGTATAGCATTATTTTATTAACGTTTTCTAATACAATAAACAAAACGATAGTACCTTGTTACAAAAGCATAAAGTTATGCGTGAATATGAAATTAAAAAAACCTTAGGATATGGAAATCGACAAATACGGCAATAAGTGTTTTAACATCTATGTTTTAAAAAGTTTCTATATATGTACACATCAATGTTAGAACATCTTATCTGCTTTCGAGCACCATAGAACACAAATCGATATTGGTGATTTGTAATAGAAACAAAAAAAGATTAAGAAAAAAAGAACTTTTTATGTCATTGAATAATGGACACGAAATTGACTTAGCTGGTTCTATATCATAGAAAAAATTGTCGTCGCAGTTTGTTATTGATCAGGGACCATTGCAAGACAAGTTTTCCCCTGTTTCATGTTCTGCAGAGCATAGCAATGCTTATGAATTCAACTTGTCTATTACAAGAGCATATAGTAGCGGAGGTTTGCTAAAAATTGCTTACCTTGGTGTTCTTTATGAATTTTAATATACAAAATATAAATTTAATTAAATAAGTTTACTAATACACTTTGCCAAAACGATCTGGTTTTGAACATTTCGCGCGTTAATTTTAAGTTTTTTAATCATTAGTATCAGTATACAGAACTTCATTGTTAAAAGACGACTGCTCGAATATTTAGAGAATGATGTCTATAATAGTAACAATAATAATTCTAAAAAGTAATGTTTTGGTTTTTCCGATTTAAAAAAGTTTTTTTTTTTGTAAAACTTTTGATTAAACGGATTCTTTTTGAAAATAAAAGCTGACAGAAAATTTTAAAACGTCAGCTATTTATCTTCGCTTGTTTAAGTAAGAAAAATCTCTCTAGTATTTTCTTCTTGATTAAAATGTGATATAGAAAAAGTTTTCGACAACACATTCAAAGCGTTTTTTTCTTTATAAATCAAAACGGCAAAAAATCCAGCGAAATGTGTTCTTCTGAAAGCAACATCGATATATTTAAACGCAAGAGTAATATTTTTTCTCAATAATTGTGCATTGAAACATAAAGTGTACGATATAAGTTTAGCCCACCTATTGTTTTTTACAATATCTTGTCGCCCTTAGCAGGTAGAAACCTCATTTTTCTTACCAAAATATGGCCAACAGTGAGTACTATATTGTCTGAAAAAATTGTAGAGTTGCGACTATGTTTGACAAAGTTAGATGAAAAACACTGATTTTCCGAAAAATCGAAAAAATTTTAACTTTTGAGCATGTCTTGACCTTTGAAAGCCATTTTTACTGGAAAACAGTGAAAAAAATGGGAAAACTATCATTTTTTCCTTTTAAACTGTTTTCAACTCAGATTTATTATAGACCAAAAGAAAGAGCATGAAAAGCTGCACAAGTTCATGCATTCGAAACTTGAAAACGATTGATTTTATAGGTTAGTTTTTTCAAAAAAAAACTTTCGAAAAATACGGCCAATTTTGATTTTTCCAAATTTTCGACCTTAAAACGAAGCTTTTTTCAGTTTTCAAACTAGTTCATCAACTTTTGGACTTTTTCAGTTCTTTCTTTTCGTGTATAATAATTGCATCTCGGTTGAAAATGTTCAAAATTTAAAATTTTTTTTTTGACTTTTCGGAGAATAGAGCGCTCATTGTTGGGCGCATTTCGGTAAAAACAATGAGATCTCAACCTGCTAAGACAAGATATTGCAAAAACAAAAAGTTGGCTAAAATTATGTCGTACACTTAAATATATACATCAACATCAATAGCGAATTTTTTAAATTTTTTTTTCAAGAAAAGAAATTTTGCAACAAAATTAAGTTTTAATTTCATTTTTTTTGTGTTTATTATTGGTTCTTGTTCTTGAAATTTAAACAAATGTTTGTATCTGTATCTTCGCCATATATATATATATCTCAATAAATCCAACAAAATCAAAAACAGAATTTCGTTTCAACAAAAAATATTCTTGTTACAAAAGTGAGTTTTTAGAGTTAATATACTCAAACAAATAACATAACATGACATGTCTTTTTTTTCGATGTTGGGTTCAAACTCAGATGTCAAATTGAATTTCTTGGTTGATCCACATCTTTGGATCTGTTTAGATTATATAGACCGAAACTTATTTGCCATATTTGGTACTAAGAGGGTATAGATGTGGGTGTGGACAGGTGCAAATCTTTTCTTCATTCACATCGGCACCCACACCCTTCTTCAGTTATTTTCACATGATTTCGTCATTAAGGTTATATTCGTCTGCAATGACCTATCAAATAAAATGAAATACAGATATTTGATATTGACATTCATTGGCTTTGGAAGAAAAGACAAGAACATTATAGTTTCTTTCTTCGAAATGTAAATAAAAGATTGAAGAGTAATGCATAAGTAGGAATCTCTCTTTGGTACTCACGAATCGTATGAAATCATGCAAAGTAACTTGTTAATTGATAAATAACAGATGAAAACGGTTTTCCATAGGCAATATCAAACTAATGAGTACAGAACGTTAACGAAGAAAACTTTTAGTTATGATGTCGAGAATTCAAAACCATGGTAAGATTTTTTTTTGTACATAGTTGGATAGAGAGTATGTCAAGTTCTTTAAATCTAAAAAACTAATTTTTCATTTTTCTAAAAACAGTCTTGATGGAAAAACATTTGGAATCATGATATATCCTTTAATTGAGTGTAATGAGTCAGCTTTAAAAATGATGTCAATTTTCTCATTCGTTATTATTTTTAGTTTTCTAATTTAAATTTTCTTATTACTTGTATAAAATTGTCTATGCAAAACTGTACTTGCTCGTATGAAATGAAATATGACGAAAAAAATTTGATTTGAAATGGAATCTTGCAAAAAGGTTTGTATGCCATTTTAGAAATCTATCTAGTGTTATTGTTCGAGAGTTAAAAATATTACCTTTAGGACATTGTAATAAGCATTCCTATGGGAAAAAAAGATTAAGAAAAGATGTTTGAAATTACTGCTTCATTGTCTAGAAAACCAAAATTTTCTATTTCTGTGGAAAAATAAACACAAGAATTTGCTTGTATGTAGCGATTTTGACTATCATGACTTCATTCATGAATGAAATGCATTTGATATTCGGATTCAAAGTGAAAAATAACGTTTCGGTGTGTTTGAAGTCTGCTTCAATGTGAAAAGCGTTCAAATGCCGTAACTTGCAACAAAAACACGCCGAAAACGTGTTTCTTGGTTACATGAGAGTTAAAATATGATTCTACACAAAAAATTCTATTATTAAACAGCATATTAATGATAAAGAAACAACACTATAGAAAACTGTTGTTGAACATAATGTATTTCTAACAAATACTACCGACACTCACAAATGTATCTCGAGTTTTCAATTATTATTTACGAGAGAAATCTTTGAAGAAGATTCTCTTTTACCAAAAAATCTATATAAGGTGTTTAGTTCTCTTTTCTTTTACCATTTTTCAATTCGAATCTGATGATTCTTTTATATATTTAAATGATGTTTAATATTTTCCTAAAGTCAAGATTCGAGTTTTAGAAAACAAAACTTTGGATTACTCTTGGACTTCGTAAAATTCGTCGTGCTTTTCGAAATGATCTTACTATAGCAATGTTTAACTTGTATTCTTATCGAAAAGAGAACAAAAAAATAGGCATTAGTTATTTAACAAAAACAAAGTTTGATATATTTTCGGCATATGTAATATAAAGAACGTCGTCACCATAGATACTGATGTTGTAGGTAACTTTAATGTCATATAATCCACTTTATGATTTCTTTGAGAAACGTTGATTAAAAAAAACCGACAAGTCTTTTCTGAGAGAAATCTAGAGCACGGTTAAGTGTTAAATAAAATCATACTGTAGTCATGATATTTTCTTTTCTGTACATCCTATTTCATTACATTCATTCAAAATTCCAAAGTCTATTACACATGTAAAATTTGAATGTTGAATTCAATTACTCAAATTTTTTTTTTATTTCTTTCGTAAATGACCTTTTATATTTGTATCGTAGCGCCGTGACACATACTCGTCTCTGTGTACAGAATAAAGTCTAAGTGAACTAGGAGAGTATGAAAGTTTTTTGAACCATTTTCGACCGAAACGATAAACTTCATTGATTCGTTAATATCATTATGGTAAAACTCTCTTGCGAATGGAGTCAGTTTGTTTTTTCTTTCATACTTGTCACTACTTTCTTCCACTACTATTGATTCTTGTGTTTATAGCCCTTCTATACAGGCTTATATTATTATAAATAGCGACAGCAACACTATCCTAATTCATGATAACAATATATATCAATATGATAAACAGAGGGCTTGAAGTTAAAGATAAAAATATTGTTATACAATGGTTCTAATAGCCGTTTATTATCACATTAAATCGATCAATTTAATAACTTCATTCTAAGAGTTATACTCATTATGTCAATAAAATATGATAATAGTTTCAACTATATTTCTTCTATTTAGTAAATGTATAGATTTTATTTTTGAATTTCTAGGCAAGAAAAAACTAATAAATAAAAAAAAATGAATGCAAGTCAATATGATTAAATTATTGAGTAAACGAAAAGTTAGATTTGTTGAATGACTACAGTTTCTTTGGTATCAATAAGTCTGGCCAATTTGAAAGCAAGTTTTACAATGATAATCTGCAGAATAAAAAAAGTATAACATCAATAGAAATGAACGAGATAAACTACTTACTGTAAAAATAAAAACAATAATTATAACAATTGCAACGATGAATAAAATTATTGATGCACCAATCATAAGACTCGTGCTCACCACATCATTAGTTACGGTTCCGACAGTTACAGTTGCAATAGCAAAAGTTAAGAGAATCCCAATTGTAATACCAAGACCAATAAGTGAAATTATGCCTAGCCAAACAAACTAAAAGTAGAAAACGAAAATATCAATTTTAATGCGAGCATTTTATTAAAAGAATATAAATTCAACATGTTATTTTGAGGAATTCTCATATATCACTGCATATATCTAAGGTCTTAAACCGGACAAAACTGTCAAAAAATTAGTTTTTTTTTACAAAAGATTCTTTTGTCAGCATGATGCTATCATCTTGAAATTGATTAGTTTTATGAATGTTGTCAATCTCGAAAAATAACAAAGATTATTTCCATAGAAGATTTATTTTTTCGAATATAATTTCGATTTAATTTTGCATTATAATATATATGCGTACAAATAGTTTTCATTTCAAACTTTTTTATAAAGCAAAAATATGGAAAAATCATTAATCAAATGAGTGTGCATTGTATGATTATTTCATTTTATTTCTTTATAAAATTTCAAACAAGTTTTTGAATAGCATTATAAATCCTTGAATAATGATTGTTATCTCAATGTAATACATTTGAAGTACATCAGTGAGATCTCTTATTCAATTTTTAGAAGATTATCGATATTTTAATGAAAAAACATTGAATAGTTTCAATAAAATAAAACTATATTTAAAATTAACCAGAAAAGTTATTCATTTTATTCGAACGATCGAGCCACGATACTGCTAAACATGTAATTTCTAATAAAACTGAAATTAATTCAAGTGTGATATGTTCATTTGGATATATTCAGGAAAATAGTTCACATGTGATTATAAAACATTTGACTCTTTAATTAATAAGACTAAGTTGATAAAGACTATACTATAAAAATGAAATCTGTTTTTAAACTTAAAACAAAATGAACTTGTTTCAAAGATTTTAATATGACTCGAATATTTTTAAAAAAAAATGAAATAAGAGATAATTCTTACCAGTCGTAGACCTATTGAAGAGTATCGATAAACGACGATTATTCCAAAACTGTAGAAAGCTATTGAAATAATACTTTGACCCAATTGCACATCACGATAAGTCTCTTTTATATCATGTTGAGAAATGTATGCGAAAATTGCATTAACCATACTAATCAAACAAAGAGCCTAAAAGATTAATATATAATATCAATGTAAAACAGATTTTTCAAAAATATATATCTATGAAATTTAGATTAGTACGAAACGAATTAATATTCGTGTTCTTATTAACACATGGAGATCATTTTGCATTAATTTGAATAAATCTCTTCTGTTATTTCAAATTATGTTAGATTTCAATCCGAGATTACTTCAAAAAAGAATCCTCTTCTCATGTTTTTAATTTTGCAGCAAGTTGATCAATGCATTTCTTCTTTTTATAAATAAATATTCTCTCAACGCTTTTTTTATTATAAAACTGAAGTAAAAGATAATTTGTTTAAAAAAAAAATGGTCGACAATAATTCAATATATTTTTTGTCATTATTGTTAAATCATAATCATAAGAAAACTAAAAACTCACAAGGCATACACCAAGTATGATTAAAAGAATTTTACGAGTTCGTTGTACTTCATGATTTTGAGTTAGTTGCAATGATTTAGAAATAGGTATACTATGAGCATCGATCATATTCACTTTTTCGCTGCCGTTTTCGTATTGCATTTCGAAGATACGCACTTTAATCTTGAAAGTAAGCTTGAGAAGGATACAGAAATAAAGTTTGTAAGAACGAGAGAAAAAAAATGAGGTATTTTCTACCTTTCAGTCGGTTAAATATTGTACAGAACAACGAAAAAAAAAGTCTGTATTTCTCGCGTCAGCTCCTTTCTATGTACAAAAACCGTGTCTTCTTGATTGCGGGCGATTTTTCTTAATTGGAGGGAAAATGTGTCCGCAAAGTAGAATCAGGGGGTATAGACAAAAATGACCGCATTTTGGAAACTGTCCGCAAAGCAGAATCGAGGTAGTGAGATGAAAATGCCCGCATTATAGAATCAAGAAAAAAGTAGAAATAGTAAGAAAATTAGTACAGACAAATCGATTCTATCGACGATATCACCGCTATCGAGTTGGTGTAGCGCTGGACGAACGGGTGTCGTTCAGGTCATCCTTTTTCACTTTATACCGTGAACGAAAGTATTTAAAGAGATAGAAATAGTGTGGGTGTGGGTGTAGCTGGGTGTGAGTGTGGGTGTGGACAAGAATATCACACCCTACACCCACACCCACACCCACATCCTGAACCAAAGCATAGTTGAACGTTGAATCATCTCGTATTACTTGTATCTTTGTCTTTCTTCATATAATAAATTTTTTCTTGCTTCTATAATGCGGACACTTTCATTTTCTGTCTCGATTCTGCTTTGCGGACAATTTTCAAAATGCGGTCATTTTTATCTATACCCCCTGATTCTGCTTTGCGGACATTTTACCTTAATTGGTTAAAAAAAGTGTCCGCATTGTAGCTGTAGCCACAAAAACAACACGAAAAAAAAAGAACTGAAGTAATGAGTAATATTCTGTATAAAAGTAAATAAATAATTAATCATTATCAACGTCATTAGAGGACACTAACATTTACCATATCCAGAAAAAATAAAAAGGATGCTACTTGAATTTCAATCATTCTATAAAACGATTGAAAAATTCAAGTATAAATGAATATCTTCAATTGACAAATCTATATATTTCAAGTATTTAATTCTGTAAGAATATCATCAATAAATACATAAGTAAAATTTGAACAATGACAATAATGTATTTAAGTCAATGGCATTTTTTTTTTGTTCTAATTCTTTTTCCAACAGTTATTTTTTGTTACGAATAAAGTAAACTCATGATCACAAATGATGTCTTATTGTTGATAATGATCGTATTCATAAAGGTCGAGAATTTTATAGTTATACATGTAAAATAAAGACAACTACCTGTGACAGTATTACAAGGATAAAAGATGTCAATGGCACATTTCAGAGAATAAACTGGTGAAATATTATCAAAGATCATTCATGGTTCGAAGCAGATGTAAATAAGTCACGTGCTACACATGAGAATACGTAAGACTCTATTCACTCGTGTCCCTAAAGAAGTGAACATCTTACCTTGAGGATGGGTGAACTTGATGATGATGATTAAGAAGATAATATGCATAGCGTCACCCTTACTCACTCATCTCTTCATTAATTGCATTGATTGAAATCGATCGGTGAAAAGCAAGAGTTGAGACTAGCAAATTGAACTGCCTTTTTCGAAGAGATAGGTCGATCTGTTTTGTCAACTGGTAAAGTATATAACAAAAATGGATCAGAATCCCAATGCGGTTTTATTTTTTCAATGTACCGTTGACATTAGTGATCGTTCACTCCTTACAGATCACCCAAATCTTCTAGAATGGCGAAAAAATCTCGATACAATAACAAAGAAATTTTCATTGACTTGGTTATGTTATTAATCGATTAAAATATGTGTCATCCTGATTTTTCGATAAATAAATGTTTTGAAGCACTAACGGAAAATACTAGTATTTTGCTATGTATGCGTTTGTAATATGCCTGAATGAAAGACCGGTCAATGATTTGGCACTACTATACACTTCTCTTGTTCATGTAGGTCATATAATACTTTTGTAGTATTCGCTACTTGTAAATTTCATTCAGACACAGATGTCGTCAAATGATAAGCTACTACTCAAATTTATTAATATAATAACCTTAAAAAATTGCATAATTGTAAGCTAAAATCTTAAGCAGAATTAAAATTTTCCAAAAACAAGCTAAAATTTGTCACTTCTTTGGTATGAAGCATTGAAGCAATTTCGCTGTAGATTATCTCGAACTTCACCAATGGGAGCAAGGTTGTTGGCCCGGTGTGTAACAACGGCCATTACAAAGTTGTTGGTCCCAGTTACACACGACACCGCTGGTGCATATTTCTTGTCCTGGCGTATAACATCGATTATTACAAAGCTGTTGGTGCAAGCTACACACAATGCCGTTGATGCACGTTTTTTCCCACATCTTGTAACAACGACCATTACAAAGCTGTTGACGTAAGCCACATACGGCAGTACCTGAGCATGGTGTTGGGCCAGGTGTATAACAGCGGCCATTGCAAAGTTGTTGGCCCCAGCTACACACAACACCCTCGATGCACATTTGTTGACTGGGTGTGTAACATCGGCCATTGCAAACCTGTTGGGTCCTGCTACACACCATAGTACCGATGCATCTCTGTTGACCCGACGTATAACATCGGTCATTGCAAAGTTGCTGACCCGAGCTACATGCAATACTACTGGCGCAATTCTGTTGGCCAGGTGTGTAGCAGCGACCATTACACAGTTGTTGACCTTGATTACATAAGGTACTGCCGAAACATATTTGTTGGCTTGGTGTGTAACATTGTCTATTACACAGCTGTTGACTTTGGTCACATAAGACACTGCCGAAACATCTTTGTTGGGCGGGTGCGTAACATCGTCCATTGCAAAGTTGTTGGCCCAAGCTACATATGGTACCATCGATGCATATCTGTTGACTCGATGTGTAACATTGTCCATGGCAAAGTTGTTGACCCCAGCTACACACGATGCCGGCAATGCATATTTGTTGTCGCGGGATGTAACATCGGTCATGGCAGACGGCCTGTCCACATTGACATGTGATTGCAACAGATTCACTAATTATATAAATAAGAAGGATCTCAAATACAAAGATTTTCGACATTGCTCTATCTAAAATTATAAAAATAAGTAGTTTCACACAAATTGGCATGAAAAACTCAGATTATGTCCATTTGTTTATTACAATCAGGTATGGCTAAATAATTGTATTCACTAGTTGAAAAACAATAAAGATATTTCAAAGTATATTAGATGATGGGGGTATGTGTTATTACGATTTTACTTGATTCATCAGTAGTGGATGTTCGATTTTCTCGTTTCACTGTAGAGTATTGCTACATGCATTCTTCGATATCTATAAGTATAAAACTCTACATTTTAAAATCGAATTGTTTGAAAATAGCCTTGTATTTCTTAACATGCTTCGTTCATCAATGAAGGAAAATATTACTTTGTGTTTGATTAAAAGAACTTGAAACAGCTGTTTAATGTTTCTTACTCGGTCACAAACATAACCATTTTATTTTGTAAGTATCTCGGATGCATCAACTTCCTTGATTATTATACATAATACAAAAAAGCACAAAAACAAAATGGTAACCGCATGATGGTGTATACTTCCATATCTTGTTTTGTTTCTTTTTCTTGATGATACATATCTATCTATCATACTGATATGGGACACCAAAAAAACAAAAAAAACCAAACGCTAACAACAAACGAGATAAGCTATACTTGATCTTTTGTCGTCCCAGTATTATTTGCGTGTACCAACAAGAAAAAGAAAAAGGGAAAGAAAAAAATATATGCCACGAAGGATAATTATACACTTATTATTTCCTTATTTACGTTATGTGCAATACAGAAGAAGAGAGTTGACACTTTCAAAACAATTGCAAATGAAATGCTTATTATTTTATATATCAAATATGTCGGACAAAATTGACTTACATGAAATTCGTTTTCATTTACACTTAAAATAATGAAATACTTTTTTTCTTTTACAAATAAAATATAACCGTTGTGCTGCATTCCAAATAAAAAAAAATTGATCTATAAAAGGACTATTTAAAAATTTTAATGAAAATAAAACTATCAAAATTTGTTTTATCTGAGAGAAACTTAATAGCACGAGTACTTCTAGAAATCCTTCCTTGTCTCTTCTTCAGAGAAACTATTTCATAAACATGTAATACTTCAAATTCTTCATTTAAAATTCTTTTTTCGTTCGGCAATAGTTAATGCAATGGTTTCGTTTCTTTCTTCTCTCTTGATTGATCTTCGCGCTTTTTGATATTCTAATGTTCCTCTAAGCTTTTTTAGCATTGAATTATCATTTCTGAAGTTGTTTCTCGATTTTAGTATCAATGAAAATGATTAAATTTTCGTCTTTCATTAAAGTTAAAATTTCTCTTTTTGTTTTCACGAATTAGTGGGTTTGATCAGAAATATTGATGAATGAGAACTGATCAGGTCTATCTGGCATAGAAGAGAAAATATTATCTTTAGTTATTGTTGTGAACATCAAGAAACACATTTAGGTGTCCGAATACCTTTTTGATTGCCTGTATATATTGTTTGAATCCTAAGAAAGATGCCTGCTTGATACAAATCGATTTGTCTTTCTAGTGCTATGGAATGCAGTTCATAAGCATAGATCTCGTTTTATTTTTTGTTGTTACATAGAAATGTTTCTTTCTATCCAGGACAATAAACTTCAATTATTAGCCATCTCTTTTCTATTAACTTGATGCATGGTATAGGTCGAAAGAGAATTTTCTGTATCGAATGATGATATTAAAAGTAAATATCGAAAAAGAAATGCCTTCAGAATATCGTACCCAAAATGTTTGCTATGAACTCATTTGATTGACCGATTATTAACCAAAGAATTTTGAGTTACGGACAGTTCATTGAATATAATGAACTTATAAGAAAAACATTACGAGGTCTATTGCTTATAATTAGGACTATAGTAGTTCCATTTCAGTTCAGATTTTAGGAATTGTTAGATCATTGTAATTCAATGAAACTAAGCTGGTAGCTACCTCTTTCGAACTGGAATTGTCATAGTTCTGCTTATGAGTTGCAAGTCATAGGATTAACAATACAAATGAATTTCTATCATCGAATAGTAGTCTTCCTTAGGACTCAAATGATATATTTGAACGAAATTCAACAAAATAATGATTTATGTTGGCATTATTGAAAGGATAATAGATGATGAAGATTCAACTGACGACAAAGAAGAAAAACACTTAGTCAATGCTCTCTCCATTATGGGTTCGACAACTTTTTTTTTATAGAATGCAAGTTTTTCGATTATGTTATTTTCAGATTAGCTAAGTCGTACGCCGTAGCCAACATCAATGCATCAGCATAATACTTCCACAAGCAGATAAAGGGTTGGTTTCTTTCGAAGGAGAAGTCTACTTTGTATTCAGATCACTTCAAGGATGTCATGACTGATGCGTTAAAAACCAAAAACCTATTTCAATGTTTCATACTCTATTCATAATTTCTAGTACAAGCATATTACACAAACTCCTGAAAAATGATCTAAATAAACATACAATAAGAAATAAGTAAAAAAGCACAACCCAAAAGGAAGATGTAGGATTTATATAAGACGAATTTGACTTTTGCGAAGAATAACAAACAATATCCATGGACGACGAGCTTCCAGAAAATTGATATTCATATCATTTGCTTTATTTCAGTCGATCATGTATTTTTGTAGGCGTCTCATGCAATACATATTCGTTTGTTCATTCACAATACACAGGCAATGTTGATCACAATCGATTGTCAACTCGTAAACAGAGTGGGTGTGGGTGATGTGGTTCTCGGTGTAAGTATGGAAGTTGGGTGACTGTATCGGATGAGTGAAAAGAAGACTCTGACACCTACGCCCACACCCATATCCCGCCATGATAAGACAATTTATGGCACTTCAGCGTCGGAAAAGATTTTACAGAAGATGCAATGCCATCGTATGCCTCCGCCGTGGCTATGTCCCTATGGGAAGATCGGGCAATAAACACGTTTATGGGTTTGTAGAACATACTGCAGATAACCAATCGAGAGAGCAATGCGATATCGGTTAGGATTACATCAATATTACCAACGATGATGAACATGGTTTCAATATTGACAGTTGAGTCATGCTACATATGACAAGAACGAATCGTCCCATCATGAGTTTATGTGCACGCTAATCAATTTTTAGTCTGCAATGATCGCGAAGCCGGTGTAAACGATCTTCGCGTCAGAATTATCGGACGACACCCCTGCATTAAGAAATAGTACTTCTCTTCAGAAAACGAAAATTTCTTATTAATATTGACAGGACTGATATTTTGAGAGTCTCAGTAGGCTGCCAATCGAGAGAATCATACACATCTAGGGACTATTGAATCTTTTTCACGTAGGTAAAGTCAGCAACAGATTCGCATTTTTTGGGGAAATATGTGGATACGGACTTCTGTTAAATAAAGCATCAAATATACTGTGGAATATGTTAAAATTTCACCTTGTTCATCGGTAAGATGAATGTCTACCTGGGAAAAGAGCGGTAGAACAGGAGATTTTGCAAGGTTTATGGCTAGACATTCGTTTTCAGAGGTTATGCCAACTTAAGAGATCTTGTACCAGACAGAACTCGGTGAGATTTATTGATTGATATAAAATTGAAGCTTGTTCAATAACAGGATGGATATCCACCTGGGCAAACACTGGAAGACAAGGTATTTTGACAGATAATAGATTGGGCAGCAGAAATGATGCGACTTTTGATAGACTATTTCTGATATGTGCATTGCATTGAAGTCATCATAGTCGTACATTCAAAATCAACTGACGTATCTCTAGCTTGTGGTATCATGTTACGAAGTTATTCAAATTCTATACTCATAGACAGTAAATAATGAGTTAATTACCTTTCACTTTTTCTGTTACGGGCTCATGTTGGTAACACTATTGTGTACAGAAAGAACTTCATCATTCTTCAAAGCATATTAAAATAAAATGAATAATGTTGTAAACACTATTCAATACTAAGAAGCCTAATATAGAATGTAAAAATGTTTGGAGGTCAAAAGAGTGAAAATGAATGAAAACTACAATGCAATAGAGTATCTTATAGGATATTGTTCGTAATAGTTACTGTAACGGCTTGAAAATAAATCCTCATGTATCCATCAGATGTATTAGAATGCCAGACATCTATAAAATATCATTCCTCCAAACAGCAATACTAGTTGAAGTGTCCACACTGGAGAAAAAGCGACGCTATTGGAAGGAGTTACTTGTGTCGTTGTATTCATTCCTGTACCATTGCCCACAAATTGTTCATAATTGAGTCCAGCTGCACATGTCGACAGATCTCGATTACAATACTCTGTTTGACAAATGCAAATTATTCCATTAAATAAATTTGTATCGTTGTACGCTCCTTGAGTAAAAACGAACAAATTCGTAGCACCTTCGTAGAAGATCGTCTGATTCCAGAGCGAAGTTTCATAAATTTTCAACATAAGAATCTGGAATAGTAGCTCACCCGCTGCTTCAATCAATATTGGCTCTTGAGCAAAATCACCCGTGTCTTTATTCCAAGCGAAGCCACAGACAACAGCATGAGTCAATGAATAATTCAAATAACCTTGTTGATCATAGAGTCCTTCGGCCACACCGAATTTCTGGTAATATGTGTCATCATCATCGAATGCAGGTCCTACGTGGTAGGGACCATAGCAACGTATGTATTTGGACGGCTGAGGCACGGTAAAGGGAAGATTCGAAGGAGCAGAAGATGATGTTGCTTGAACGCTGGCCACGCATGTTGGATAATCTCTATTGCAATTATCTGTTGAACATGTGCATGTCTGATAGATGGTTCGACTCTGAAATGGAGGAACTGTGCACTGACCGAAACCGATGGGTGTAGATGAGGAAAAGTTGCACTGCTGTTGCATTTGTCCTTCTCTTGTATTACAACCAATAATGCTCGAAGCACTTACTGATAGGAGAATACTTCCATTTTGTAAGATGCCCGTTCGAATATCGAGAGTGCAAAAGTCACTATCAGAAGAATTTGAATCCGTAGAAAATTCATTCGTCCATATGGACGCGTTGAACATCGTTATGTTAGGAGCAACTATGAAAGGTGTCATGTGTAAGGTAATGCATGAGATGTTCCGTGTAGCAGTTAGAGGCACTGCCGTACTAGCATAGAATGTATAGATTGATTTCGAAAGGCACCCGAGAAGTATCAGTATGCGTATCTGCATGATAAAAACACGTTTTCGATGTTTATACTGAGTTTCTTTTGATGAAGAATGATTTTGTAGCATGTCGTTAACTTTAGTTCTCTTACAAAGCTCAATTAAGTGGCACTAATACGTTGTTTTTTAATATGGCAGTCATCCGTGTATTCTCCCTTAGAAGGATTTGTTTGTATGTCCATTGCATGCATGGGTTATGAGTTGCTTCCATCAGAGTATTATTAAACAAATATTTATCGTTACCATCGTTTTTAAAGAACAAAATAGGTGAGATGGAAAGATGATGGTTGTTTTGTTAGGCACCATGGAGGTTCACAAATTAAATAGCGTACAAGAGGGTGTGGATGAGTTTCTGAGTGTGAGTGAGGGTTTTGCTGAATTTACAGTAAACCCATACCTACACTCCACACCCGCACCCACACTTCAGCGATAGTTTGATACTCAGAATGTTCGACTGATAATTTTAATAATGAAATATCCTACATACGTTTGTAAAGAGTTAAACAAGGAATCTTTCCTTAAAAAAAAAA
>CAJNOL010003411.1:0-22923 GCA_905250125.1 Rotaria sordida
ACTTATCCTTTTGGGCCTTTTCATACCTCACTGGGGTCTATCTTTCACACTGAGTTCGAACTCAAAAGCGATTGGACAGTTGAAAAGGTTCCCTCGTAAGATATGGTTTCTAACAAAAACAACATTTTTTGCTAAGAAAATGATTTCTTATTTGAAGCAATAATCTTTTTAATAAAAAAGAATTGTAAAAGAAATTTCTTGCAAAAAAATCAAACTCAAAATTTTCAATAGCTGATTGCAGATTCGGATTTCTTGATTCTAATTACCTATGGTTCCAATTCACTAGTGAAATCTAAGTCAAATCTAGTCAAATTCAAACCCAAATCCAGTCGAATCTCACGTTTGGATTTGACAGGACTTGGGTATGATGCACCTCTAGCAGCTACTGTTCTTGAGTCATGGAAAAGTAGCTCTTTATTCATTCATTGTCGAGCTTGATCAAGTTCAAGCTTTTGGTGTTTGAGCTCGATCGAATTCGAGTATGTATATTCGAGTTCGAACTCAATCGAGCTTCGAGCTCGAATCGGGACTCCAAGTCGAGCCCGATATATTCGAGCTCAAACAGTTTGGATTTGGTGCATGTCTAATCTTAAATCATTTTTATTATCTTTAAAAAAGAATCTTTTTAACCATTGTAAAATGTTTTAATACTTGTTCAAATAATTATTCAATTTTTTTAAAAATTATTCATCTTTTTAACTTTCAGGAAATTGATGATAGATAAATATATTCTTCATAACATTTATCGATGCAATGAAATTTTAGGACCGCACAAGCAACGATGATTTATTCCATGACGAAACTTCGATTAATCAAATCTCACATAAATCTATATCTCAATTGACGACTATACTAAAATTCGTTCAATCTCTGATTGAACCGATCATTTTAGAGCGAATTTTACATTTGCCAACATCAATCGATCTATGAATAGGAGCATTTATGAATGAGAATCTATTGAATATTACAACTCATGTATTAATCAATGAAGTTTGTTATTTGAGATAAATTATTTGAATTGGTTTGACTTTATTTTTATTGGTATTTTAAAATCCTGTTGTGGGTAAATGTACAAAATGTGGTGGTTCATGAAAAGAGCATCACTGTATAACATATGAATATGAAACTAATGTTCGCCGTCTTAACAATCTATGCTCATCAAGTGATATTGATAAAGGAATTAGTGATTTAGAAGATGAAAAAGCCAAAATAGAAGATAATTATACAAAAAACTTTCAAAAGTTTTTCATGTAAATGCAATTATTCCAATAAATGACGATATGTTAAAATATATTAGAGTTTTTATAGAAGAACAAATGAAAAAAAAAAATTTTGGTTGTGAAAATAATGATATTATTCAAAATCTTGAACAAATGATAAAAGATTATACGAAAGAAATAGATTTATTTAAACAAACAGTAAAAAAATGAAAAAGACGCACTCAAACCTAAAATTATATTTCCTTTAGTTGGAAGTGTTTATCGATTACCCATTAATGGAAAAAAAATTCGTGAACAAGTCAATGCGTTAAAAATAAGTCAAACTGATATTTCATTAGAACGAGAAGTTTTTGATGAACTATCAGCTAAAGCTAATTCATCAACAATAATGCATCAATTCAAATCTATTATTTCCAACAAATAAATTTGTTTTTACGGTAAAACTTAATATGATGAGAAACACTCGAAATAATTTACCTATTCAAGACGTACACCTATTTAATAATATATCGTTTTAAATGTTTTTTCTATCGATGATTATTAACAAAAAAAACGTCGGAGTTTGTCACCAATCTCAAATCAATAAATTGTTTATGTCGTTTTCAATATTACATTGTCCCGCATCATATTATACCTAGGATTTGAAGTTGTTCTCAAATTTTCATGTGCTTAATGTCTGCACACCAGTTACAATGCTTTCCGTATATAATTTCGTTACTAATAAAGACCATCAATCGTAGAATGTTCCAATAAAACTTATCCAATCTATTTTATAAATTTAGTTCGGTGCGATTCGAATTGCTCTTCAATTTTTTTTATACTGAATATTTTCCATTGTTGCTTTATAATGATTTCTGAAGAGAAAAGTCTTTCGTCGAAGGATATGGGTGTGAGGCGTGGGCTGGGAATGTAAATGGGCGTGGGGCGTGGATGTGAGTGTGGGTGAATAGTTTCTCCTTGGCAACAGCCATAGACACCCACACTCACACACGCACCCACATCCTCTTTTGAACAGGACAAGTCTTGAAAACATGTCTCATCCTGTATTTCAGAATGAACAATTCAGGCAATACAAAAATGATAACACAGCCATCATATGCTTCAACAGCCCAATTCACACACTTCCTTCCTAATGAAAGGCAGACAATGAAGCAACAAAAAAGGGTATAGAAAAGACAATCAATATCAAGCCAAAACGACTGGAATTACGTCACCTAAATAGCTTGAAAATGCCCATATAACGGAAGTGACGGAGATCTTATCATACTAACATATACTCGATAATCCGTTCTAAAGATGGATACAATAATTAGAGATGTACTAGTTCCCGTTTTGATCGGTTCTAGATAACCGAAATCGGTCGACAGCATGCATAGAGAAACCGGAAAATTCAAGTCGATGGTTCCTGAAGCAGCATTCCATGAATTTCCGATGCAAATTCGCAGGGAAGGCACCATTTTCCGCTGAAACCTGCCCGAAAATGTCAGGAATTCGACGTAGAAACCGGTGATCATATACAACTGCCGATTTTGCCAAATTCTGGACAGTTCCGCACGGAACTGCATAAACTCAGTCACCGGATTTCTGCTTCCAAGTTCCTAGCATTTCCAGTGTTTTCCTGCACGAACTGGCCCGTACTTCTCGACCTGGGCAATGAAAAATTTAATGATGATCGGTCCTGACTGATTCCGATCTCATTTCCAGTCGGTTCCGGTTTCGATTCCGATCAGTTCCAATCGGTTTCGCTTTCGGTTCCGATCGGTTCCAAACGGTTCCACCGGTTCCGATTTTAGAACTGAAACCGGTGCATTCCTAGACAGAATCATTTTGATTAGAATTATTCTAATACACGATAGATTTTACTATAAAAGAAAAGATTTCTATGATACAAATCCATTAAAACACTTTCAACTTCACGATCATTACAATCCGCCAATACGTAGGAACATGGTCTCAATCAAAATGCTCACTAATATTCTCATCAATGAAGTAGCTCATCAGTTACTAAATCATCATAGAGTTCATATCAGCATACAACTATCACGATAGGTAATGCTAAACTTCAACTTTTTTTCTTTCCACTAAACATTTCCATTCCCACTTTTACCAATACTTAATTTCAACACTGTACATAAATCATAAATTAATTAAAGATCCGCAATACTTTCAATACCCTCAGAGAGGCCGCAACGTTCCGTAGTCCAACAGGAAATCTATTTAAACATGAATATAAAATCAAAAAACATTATGATATGTCTACAACCACGCGACACAAAAGAATATTTCCTTTTTTTCCCGTAAATTTGTTAAAACTTTTCAATCTCGATCACTTTTTCTTAAATTAAAGTTCAAATACAATAAACTTTCAGCGAAACTACCGCCCTTAGAAAACAAATTTGTTCTCATAGAAAGTGAATTCACATAAAAGTTAACTGCTGTTTCCAAATACCATTCACTCCTATCCCACCTTGAATGCGCTTAGCATTCAGCATATCACCTCATTGATGAACTATCATTGCCAAAATATAATTCATTTATCATCATCCTAACAGCATATACTATTTCGACCTTCCTGTTCATTTCTCCTCACAAAATATAGAGATAATCACATCAACAATCTGGCTACTTTAAATGTCAACAAAATCGCCTACCAATCCCACAAATACCCCAGAATGCGCACACAACACAGTCAAACAAATCCACGACGGGTTCCTTCACAAAACGCTATCATAAAAGACTCACCTACAAAAGCAACTGCAATACCGACTCCACACATGCGCCTTGAACACTCCTAATCATGCATAAATTCTTAAACCCTATAGTATTTCTCCCATCACTGAACATTCATTCAACACTTCCAAAACAAAAATATTTAAACCACAACAATAACCCGAAAATTCTAAAACATTTCATCTTTTCTTTCCAAATATATATCTGTTAATACTGAATCGCCGTTTGATCATATTAGAACTCAACTTACGATTGATCAATTCTAAAATCTTTGACATCCTTTGTCAAAATTCAAATGTTTTGAAATTCAATCAGCTTTAGATAATATTAGAACTCAACTCATCATTGATCGATTCTAAAATCCTTGATATCTTTTGTCAAAATTCAAATGTTCTGAAATTCAATCAGGTTTAGATAATATTAGAACTCAACTTAGGATTGATCAATTCTCAAATCCTTGCTATCTTTTGTCAAAACTCAAATGTTTTCAAAATTCAATCAGGTTTAGATAATATTAGAACTCAAGCAAAGATTGATCAATTCTAAAATCTTTGACATCTTTTGTCAAAATTCAAATCTTTTGAAATTCAATCAGATTAAGATAATATTAGAACTCAACTCATCATTGATCCATTCTAAAATCTTTCATATCTTTTGTCAAAATTTAAATGTTCTGAAATTCAACCAGGTTTAGATAATATTAGAACTCAACTTACGATTGATCAACTCTAAAATCTTTCATATCTTTTCTCAAAATTCAAATGTTTTCAAATTCAATCAAGTTTAGATAATATTAGAACTCAACTTAGAATTGATCAATTTTAAAATCCTTGATATCTTTTGTCAAAATTCAAATGTTTTGAAATTCAATCAGGTTTAGATAATATTAGAACTCAACTCATCATCGATCAATTCTAAAATCTTTGATATCTTTTGTCAAAATTCAAATGTTTTGAAATTCAATCAGGTTTACATAATATTAGAACTCAACTCATCATCGATCAATTCTAAAATTTTTGATACCTTTTGTCAAAATTCAAATGTTTTGAAATTCAATCAGGTTTAGATAATATTAGAACTCAACTTAGCATTGATCAATTGTAAAATTTTTGATACCTTTTGTCAAAAGTCAAATGTTTTGAAATTCAATCAGGTTTAGATAATATTAGAACTCAACTCATCATCGATCAATTCTAAAATTTTTGATATCTTTTGTCAAAATTCAAATGTTTTGAAATTCAATCAGGTTTAGATAATATTAGAACTCAACTTACGATTGATCAATTGTAAAATTTTTGATACCTTTTGTCAAAAGTCAAATGTTTTCAAATTCAATCAGGTTTAGATAATATTAGAACTCAACTGAAGATTGATCAATTCTAAAATCTTTGATATCTTTTGTCAAAATTCAAATGTTTTGAAATTCAATCAGGTTTAGATTATATTAAAACTCAACTTAGCATTGCTCAGTTCTAAAATCCTTGATATCTTTTGTCAACATTCAACTGTTTTGAAATTCAATCAGGTTTAGATAATATTGGAACTCAACTTACGATTGATCAATTCTAAAATCTTTCATATCGTTTGTCAAAATTGGAATGTTTTCAAATTCAATCAGGTTTAGATAATATTAGAACTCGACTCATCATTGATCAATTCTAAAATGTTTGATATCTTTTGTCAAAATTCAAGTGTTTTCAAATTCAATCAGGTTAGATAATATTAGAACTCAACTGAAGATTGATCAATTCTAAAATCTTTGATCTCTTTTGTCAAAATTCAAATGTTTTGAAATTCAATCAGGTTTAGATAATATTTGAACTCAACTCATCATTGATCAATTCTAAAATCTTTGATATCTTTTGTCAAAATTCAAATGTTTTCAAATTCAATCAGGTTTAGATAATATTAGAACTCGGCTCATCATTGATCAATTCTAAAATCTTTGATATCTTTTCTCAAAATTCAAATGTTTTCAAATTCAATCCGGTTAGATAATGTTAGAACTCAACTGAAGATTGATCAATTCTAAAATCCTTGATATCTTTTGTCAAAATTCAAATGTTTTGAAATTCAATCAGGTTTAGATAATATTGGAACTCAACTCATCATTAATCAATTCTAAAATCTTTGATATCTTTTGTCAAAATTCAAATGTTTTGAAATTGAATCAGGTTTAGATAATATTAGAACTCAACTTAGCATTGATCAATTCTAAAATCTTTGATATCTTTTGTCAAAATTCAAATGTTTTGAAATTCAATCAGGTTTAGATAATATTAGAACTCAACTTAGCATTGATCAATTCTAAAATCTTTGATATCTTTTGTCAAAATCCAAATGTTTTGAAATGCAATCAGGTTTAGATAATATTAGAACTCTACTCAAAATTGATGAATTCTAAAATCTGGGATATCTTTTGTCAAAATTCAAATGTTTTGAAATTCAATGAGGTTTAGATAATATCAGAAGTCAACTTACGATTGATCAATTCTAAAATCTGTGATATCTTTTGTGAAAATTCAAATGTTTTGAAATTCAATCAGGTTTAGATAATATTAGAACTCAACTGATTATCGATCAATTCCAAAATCTTTGATATCTTTTGTCAAAATTCAAATGTTTTGAAATTCAGTCAGGTTTGGATAATATTAGAACTCAACTCATCATTGATCAGTTCTAAAATCTTTGATATCTTTTGTCAAAATTCAAATGTTTGAAATTCAATCAGGTTTAGATAATCTTAGAACTCAACTTACGATTGATGAATTCTAAAATCTGTGATATGTTTTGTCAAAATTCAAATGTTTTGAAATTCAATCAGGCTTAGATAATATTAGAACTCAACTCATTATCGATCAATTCTAAAATCTTTGATATCTTTTGTCAAAATTCAAATGTTTTGAAATTCAATCAGGTTTAGATAATGTTAAAACTCAACTTAGCATTGCTCAGTTCTAAAATCTTTGATATCTTTTGTGAAAATTCAAATGTTTCGAAATTCAATCAGGTTTAGATAATATTAGAACTGAACTCATCATTGATCAATTCTAAAGTCTTTGATATCTTTTGTAGAAATTCGAATGTTTTGAAATTCAATTAGGTTTGGATAATATTAAAACTCAATGGAAAATTGATCAATTCTGAAATCTTTGATATGTATTCTCAAAATTCAAATGTTTTGAAATTCAATCAGGTTTAGATAATATTAGAACTCAACTCATCATTGATCAATTCTAAAATCTTTGATATCTGTTGTCAAAATTCACACGTTTTGAAATTCAGTCAGGTTTAGATAATATTAGAACTCAAATTAGCATTGATCAATTCTAAAATCTTTGATATCTTTCGTCAAAGTTCAAATGTTTTGAAATTCAATCAGATTTAGATAATCTTAGAACTCAACTTACGATTGATCAACTCTAAAATCTTTCATATCTTTTCTCAAAATTCAAATGTTTTCAAATTCAATCAAGTTTAGATAATATTAGAACTCAATTCATCATTGGTCAATTCTAAAATCTTTGATATCTTTTGTCAAAATTCAAATGTTTTGAAATTCAATCAGGTTTAGATAATATTTGAACTCAACTCATCATTGATCAATTCTAAAATCTTTGATATCTTTTGTGAAAATTCAAATGTTTTGAAATTCAATCAGGTTTAGATAACATTAGAACTCAACTTAGCATTGATCAATTCTAAAATCTTTGATATCTTTTGTCAAAATTCAACGGTTTTGAAATTCAGTCAGGTTTAGATAATATTAGAACTCAACTCATTATCGATCAATTCTAAAATCTTTGATATCTTTTGTCAAAATTCAAATGTTTTAAAATTCAAGCAGGTTTGGATAATATTAGAACTCAACTTACGATTGATGAATTCTAAAATCTTTGATATCTTTTGTGAAAATTCAAATGGTTTGAAATTCAATCAGGTTTAGATAATATTAGAAGTGAATGGAAAATTGATGAATTCTGAAATCTTTGATATCTGTTTTTCAAAATTGAAATGTTTTGAAATGCAATTAGTTTTAGATAATATTAGAACTCAACTCATCATTGATGAATTCTAAAATCTTTGATATCTTTTGTCCAAATTCAAATGTTTTGAAATTGAATCAGGTTTAGATAATATTAGAACTCAACTTAGCATTGATCAATTCTAAAATTTTTGATATGTTTTTGTCAAAATTCTAATGTCTTGAAATTGAATCAGATTTAGATAATATTAGAACTCAACTTAGCATGGGTCAATTCTAAAATCTTTGATATCTTTTGTCAAAATTCAAATGTTTTCAAATTCAATCAGGTTTAGATAATATTAGAACTGAACTCATTATCGATCAATTCTAAAATCTTTGATATCTTTTTTTCAAAATTCAAATGTTTCGAAATTCAATGAGGTTTAGATAATATTAGAACTCAACTCATCATTGATCAATTCTGAAATGTTTGATATGTTTTGTCAAAATTCAAATGTTTTGAAATGCAATCAGGTTTAGATAATATTAGAACTCAACTGAAAATTGATGAATTCTAAAATCTTTGATATCGTTTGTGAAAATTCAAATGTTTTGAAATTCAATCGGGTTTAGATAATATTAGAACTCAATTTAGGATTGATGAATTCTAAAATCGTTGATATCTTTTGTGAAAATTCAAATGTTTTGAAATGCAATCAGGTTTAGATAGTATCAGAACTGAACTCATCATTGATTAATTCTAAAATCTTTGATATCTTTTGTGAAAATTCATAGGTTTTGAAATTCAATCAGGTTTGGATAATATTAGAACTCAACTTAGCATTGATCAATTCTAAAAGCTTTGATATCTTTTCTCAAAATCCAAATGTTTTGAAATGCAATTCGGTTTGGATAATATTAGAACTCAACTTAGGATTGATCAGTGGTAAAATCTTTGATATCTTTTGTCAAAATTCATATGTTTTGAAATGCAATTGGGTTTAGATAATATTAGAACGCAATTTAGCATTGATCAATTCTAGAATCTTTGATATCTTTTGTCAAAATTTAAATGTTTTGAAATTCAATCAGGTTTAGGTAATATTAGAACTGAACTCATCATTGATCAGTTCTAAAATCTTTGATATGTTGTGTCAAAATTCAAATGTTTTGAAATGCACTTAGGTTTAGATAAAATTAGAACTCAAGTTAGCATTGATCAATTCTAAAATCTTTGATATCTTTTGTGAAAATTCAAATGTTTTGAAATTCAATCAGGTTTAGATAATATTAGAACTTAACTCATCATTGATCAATTCTAAAATCTTTGATATCTTGTGTCAAAATTGGAATGTTTTGAAATTCTATCAGGTTTAGATAATATTAGAACTCAACTTAGCATTGGTGAATTCTAAAATCTTTGATATCTTTTGTCAAAATTCAAATGTTTTGAAGTTGGATAATGTTGAGGAAAGGGTCGAATTGACATATCATGTCACAGGTCGAATTTGTTGTGATATATTTGACTAATGGGTTGTATTTTCAGCTCTCATGTTTGTGTGGTATATGAATGAAACAAATATGCATCTGGTGTTGGAGTAGTTGTTTGTTTGTTTAGTAGATCATGCTTGTGTTGGCCTAAAAGAAGATTAGAAACAGAATTAGTTTTGGATCTCTTCAATAGGGTTTGTTTGTGATTTTGTGTCAGGTGGGATTGGGACATATGTTGTTTTTGGATCATTTGTGGTGTAAGTTGGGAAAGAGAATTGATTCGGTAGGGGATTATGGTATAGACGGAGTAGTGGAAATATAAGTTTTGATGATTGCTGGTGATTTAAGTATAGTGATATTTTTTGATTCGTGGTGAGGTTAAAATGTCTAATGATTTGCTGGTTGGTCGCATGGTTTTAGTACTTGTGGAAAAGTTGCGAAAGAATGAAAGTCTTACATGAAGGGATGAGAGATCGAATATTGTTTTATATTAGAATGGGAGTAGGAGGCGGAACTGAGCTTTTAGTGGTTTGGTTGGGGGAATAATATTAGTTTTCCTCGAAGGTGAGAGTATGAGGATTGGTGAATTTATGCTATAAATGTGTTTTATATATAGAGATATCGTCTTAATTTTGCGGAAATGTTGGTTGGTTATATGGGTTGTTGAAATCGTATTTCGAATTGTTTGCTTTAGTGGAAAATATTTTATAATAGGCGCGTTCAGCTGCGTTACAAATAATAGTACGATTTGCTTAGGAATGTATTGAGGATTAAATGTAGTAGTATGTTCTGAAAAATGAATCTTGTTTGGGAATCTGGGGTCATTTTGGTCAAAGGGAGTGTATGTTTTGTATGAATGATACGATAAAGGAGGGAAATATTTCAGGATTATGGAGGGAAAATGGGTTTGCAGCGAGTGTAAAATCGACGAATTTTATTAAAGTTTTTATCAGTATATATTATTAAACGATATCGAATAGTAGTTGGATTGACATTGAAAGGAATGAACATGTTTTTGTATCTTAGAGATCATAGTAAATGATTATGAATCGTTTCTTGTTTTTATGTTTTACGATATCCTTTCTCTCTCTCTATTATGATTTATATGTGATATTTTTCAAAAAGTTAGATTACGTCTGTTTTGCTAATGTTCATGTCGAATCATTGCTTTTCTGTTATAGTATGATCGTCATAGTTGACATAATTTTTGAACCATCGATAGCAATTGACAATGGTGACTGGTATTTTGTCGAAGAATAGTATTCGAAGTACACGTTTAAAATTAAGATCAGCCTCGAAATGTCTATTAATATTTTTAGAAATCATTATATTCTTCTGTAGCTTTGGGATATAATGTCATGAGGAATAGTTTTCGTTTTGTTGGAATTCATTATTTCTGTTGGATTATATATTTACTTTTCTTGTTCTAGTAGAGTTCGTAAAATCTAAACAGATTTGTTCGAATGTGTTTAGATATTGATGACGTGCATACCATATGATCTTGGCTCGGAGGAAATGATTAATTCTTTGAACTTTGTCTACTGCATATAATATTTATAGTTCGTGTCATATTGAATAATATTAATTTATTACCGATCTTGTTGTGTAGAAAAAAAGGACAAAGACTCTTTAGATATAGGGGTTTTGACACTTCAATGGATGATCAATAATAAATATTTAATAGTTTTATATTATATACATGGATTTATTTCTTATTTTCAACAATAAGAGATTCATTTACTGCGGCTCGATAAATCTCTACTAATGTTCATTTCAGAGAAAAGTGGCTGTGGGCACTTTTTGAATAACTTTCTATAGGAATGAAATAGAGGCCCGTGGTTTTCACTATTGAAAAGAAGAGATAAAGACGCATCGAATCATATGTAGAAAGATTTTTCTAACAACTCTCCTAAAGGTTTTACATAAAACTTCAAGAAAAACAGCATGCCTCTCATCGTCATGATATTAATTTATTAATTTTCAGGAGTGCGCTAGAACCGCCAAATAAAGCGCTATAAAGTCATATCAAGATTCTATTCCTAACGGCTACCAGTAAGATATCCAAACCATGGAAGACATAATTTCCAATCTCGGTTTTTCAACAAAATAATTGAAAAATGTAAGTTTTTGCAGTATTTTGATAGAAAAATCTCTCTTCTAACGTAGCAGAAAAAAGCAATTCCTTGAAAACGTTTGACTAAAACCTTTAGAAAAGTAGTTAGAAAAATCTTTCTATATATGGTTCGATGCGTCCTCATCTTCTCTTTCCAATGGTGAAAACCACAGGCATCAATCTTGTTCTTATGAAAAGTTATTCGGAAAGTGCCCACGGCCACTTATCTTTGAAATAGACTTTAGTGGATCAATATGTACTAACATATTGATCGATGTTTTTTATTTCCACATAAATATCAAAGACCGTTAAGTTTCTTCCAATTATTGAATGTTTTAAAGAAAAGATATGAAAGTAAGTAACTCGCTGGTTTCCTATGAAAAACTTTCCATTGTTGACAATAAAAGCAATTTATAAATTTGACACAAGCAAATAATTCTTTAGATTTTTCAAGACTCTAAACGACTAAAAAAAATAGGGTTAATACGTCTGAACTGTAAATCATAATACTAAAAGTTCGTGATTGAATAAAAAAAAAGTTCTGTAATAATAATATAACATTAAAAATGACACATTATAATATTCGAATATGGATTATTGTTTATTTCAATTGATAAAATTAATTTGTTTTTTTCTAATTTCTAACTTACAACTGGTGTTTAAAGATGGAGGTGAAATAATAAAACATTTGTTTTCGATGACTTAAAATGTTTTATAGTAATATTTAACATTTTAATTATGTTCTCAAAAACATTCATTATTATATAAAATTGAAAACATGACAAAATAAATAATTTTTTCAAAGAATAAAATTTTTCTAATTGAAGATGAAACATTTTCATTTTGTTAGGCTATTTGAAATGACGTTAAAATGTTACAATGGTTTTCAAATTTTCGGTGTAAAATAAGAGATAATTAGTTTTTGAATTATTTCTTAAACTCTTTGAGAAAAATTTAAGGCGTTGCCATATTTTCTTATAACTTGATACAAAAATAATTTGTCAGTGCAATCTGCTCTATGAATGGCAAACGTTTGCAAATCACAGGCACGGATTATTAGAAACCTTGTCATAATAGTGAAAATAATTCACTTTAACCCTGAAATGTTCATCTAGAATTCGAACAGACCTAAACTACTTTTATTTTAATGCTATATGCATATATCATCATATTAGATCAAGTCTATCTAGACATGTTCTAGTAAAGATTAGTAAGATATGCTACTGATGGCAACTGTTCATTAGTTTTGATCGATGACGCAAAATCTATATCGAAATTCAAAAGAACGGTTGTTGAACACATGAAGTTTGTGCGGACGTCAGAAAAATTCTTTCTAATACTTTTGCTATTTTAATTTTAGGCAAGATCTTGTTCTTCCAACTATACTTTAAGAACATCCAGTAGAATACGTTAATAACAGCCATCAACCTCACTGATGTTGTAAACAAGAACAACAATAGTTTAAAAATGAAAAGTTTTCAAACTATGTTGTATTTTATCACAAATTTCAGTTCTAATAAAGAAAGAAATCATGCTTAAATGAAAGAAGCATTGGAGTTAAATTTTCATCTTGTTAACATGGAATTTTTAGTGGAGTGCCATGTGCGTAGAAAAGTTTCGTTTCTAAGAGATTGCCTTTTTACAAAGCAACCATCCGTGGCGTTGTCAGAAAAAAGTCGCACTCGGGGTGAAGGAGATCTCAGTCCTCTGACCACGTCCCTACAAACTGATGGAAATCGGTGGAGATCTAATCCTTGAAACTTTGCCGAGAATAGTCGTAAGAAATTTTTATCTGAGACATTGTGTGTTGAAATTAGCAACATATATTATTAAGTGTTTCCTGTACGCATTTTTCTATACATAGAATACAATTCAAATTATATTATCATATTGTAGAAAACATTAAAAAAGTTAAGAGATTCACATCAAAATGACCAATGGAAGAATTGAATGAGGAGAACGGGAATGCACAGAAAACTTCTGATTTGATTA
Source organism: Rotaria sordida (assembly GCA_905250125.1). Lineage (NCBI taxonomy): Eukaryota > Metazoa > Rotifera > Eurotatoria > Philodinida > Philodinidae > Rotaria > Rotaria sordida. The sequence continues at coordinate 13,514 of CAJNOL010003411.1, forward strand.
AGATTAAAAGATATTTTCATTTTTTCGACTAGATTACTGTTATTTCTTTGCTATTTATAATGCAAGAAAGATTTTTCATTCAGAAGCATTTTACACGTTCAAAGAAACTTCATTTTATCTCCTTTTTGTTGCAGAAGAAAAATATTTTCATATGAATTGAAAAATCCTTTCTCAGCACTTTTGGCTACGAAAGCATTCACGCTGGTGACGATTGTGATGTAAATCAAGTTTTTCACTCAATCCCAATAAATTGAAATTTACTTAAAATAAACAAAGCGTTGAATATCGCTTATGTCTATACAAATGGAATTTTTTTCAACGCGCCAGTTTTTATGCCTTGATGATAAATTTCATTAATCTCTTATCATTTCAATGAGAAAAACGAAACTGTTATTAGATGCCAACTATGAAACTTTTTAAAAATATTTGTCGGCGAAACCGATCATGTTCACGACAATTATCAAATAAACGAAGCCCTTCATACTTGAAGACTTCATAGGCTGTCTTTCAAAGTAAACATCAGAGAATTTTTCAACCAACTATGGTTTTTTTTCTTGACACGATATTAAAAGAAAATATAATTTACTTCGGTATTTTTATTAAAAAAATTTGCAAATTTCCAGGATTTATTTGCTTGCTTTTCTGCTTTTTCGACTAATAGCAATAAAAGCTTCCCATTATTGAGGTTATCACACTTCGGACATCCTTCAATTGACTCACTATTGATGAACATTCTGCTAACACTTCTAGAACAGACTTAAGTACTATTTAAATCAGAATTTGACCTTTTGTAGAATGGGGAGGAGGCCGAAGCAAAACATTCTATGTAGACTAAATTTCTCTCGTCCATCATTGGTTATGCCACTAGTAATTAAACTGGCAATTCTTTTGTCTATGTATTTTTAAAGATATAATGTGTTCTCTTATTTTACACTAATCATTGCGTTCTGTTTGTTTTTAGTAATTAGTGCAAAAAAATAAAAAACACCGCCATGTACTATCTTCTTATATTCGATCAGAAGAGTAATAAATACACAACACTTCATTCTTCAAATGATTATTATTCTGATCAATAAAAATCAAAAATAAATATCTTTGTAGATGAAGGATTTGGCAAATAGTGCTTCATCCAGCTCCCATGTAGATACATCACTACAACCGTCATTAAACTAAAAAAGTGCCTTAGAATATCTGCGAATGTCTCGCATGTACGACATACTCTCACATATCTATTTGTTCTTTTTCGGCTGATGGTCTGTTCCAGAGCTATTATAGTTTCATTATATAAAATAGTAACAATATTCTGTAGTACATATTTTTTTTTATTAAACTAAACTCCGTATGTAGGGCAGATGGTCAACAGGTAATAATCTGAAAGATGGGTGCGTCACACTTAACATCATTCCTACATGAAAAAATTGTTTAGATTGCCATACTAGTACTAATACCTCAACGATACATTCTATAGAAACAGGCAATATATAATATTACTCTTGTTTTATTCATCGAACGAGCAATCATCCATATTAGTCTTCTATACATATTCATTTCATCGTTCATTAACTTAACGTATACGCACTTCATCCTTTCTCTTGAAGAATATTAACAAATATTACTGCGTTTTGCCTAAACTAGCAATTCATTTAGTTCATACTTTTCTAATCTCGCTCCTTTTCTCGCTCTGCCTCTGCTAGATATAAAAACAAACAACGATCGTCCTGTTGCTTAACATCCTCAATAAGATTCTTTCACTACATCAAAAAAAAAGAATAAACTTATAACATTTATACTAATTAGCATCTATCGAGTTCCAAAGTGATCAAAGAACTTATATTAATTAGACGCCTTTTCTCGTTTGTAGAGAGTATACCCGATCATTTCCAACTTCAATCAGCCGTCCACTGCTTCTACGCACCCGTTTACTAGAACTTATGAAGGATGGAGATGAAAGTCGCAAAAATCTCGATTTAATACATATGAGAGACCACTAGGAAACCAATTATCCGATTGCGAAACTTACTTACGGGAAAAAATACTGATGATAACCAAAGCATTTGAGCGTATATTTTATCCAACTTCTGTCATGGTAGAAATCATGAATATATTGTTGTTCGCTTTAACGAAAGATGACTCACTTGTCCGGATTACGAGGATGCTTGTTTATAACTACTTCTTCGAAAATACAACAGCCAATGGGTTCAATCAATTCCAACAAATTTTATCGCTCCTTTACGTATTTCATTTGAACGTCTTTTGTAAAATGTTACAAATATGAAATTTCATTTAGTGCCTTCAGCTATCAGAATTCCTTAAATGTCTGAATTTTCTGGAATTCTCAGAATTTTCGGAATTTCATTAGTTTCTATAGTTCCAAAATTTCTAAGAGTTCAATTGTAATACATTCATCAATATTTATAATTTCTTATTTATTACAGAATTCAAATTTCCTGAAGAGCTCAAAATTAATGGAATTCCGGGACACGTCTCATTTAAAACAAAAAAATGTGTTCAAAGTATTTATTTTAGTAATAAATCATTTTTAGGGTTTAGAAAATCATTAAAACTAAGTCCTAGGTTTTTGTTCTAAATATGCATTTCACAGGATATACTTCACTCCATCTATAAGTAAAGAACTTAGATTTTTGGCATTTTCTATTCGAACATAACAGATTTTAATATATGTCCAGATATTTTAAGTCATAGTTTATATTCTTACAGAGAAATAGTCAATTAATCTATCATTTATTAATTACAATATTATATTGAACTTCAGCATATTTCTATGAAGAAATGGTAATGTTGTCCATTACTATAATCTTAATGCGCCCTATAAAATGGGAATAGAAATGTATAGAAAAATCTTTTTGTATTTTAAAGGCTATTATAAAAGACTTTTCCACTTACGCGAAAATCGTTGTCTTAATTGCAAATGGATCAAATGTTTGTTCTTCTTACGATCAAATTCAACACTTTTAACACAGAAGCAAACACCTGGTGTAACTAGTTCTTCTTCTTCTGCAGAATATTCAGATAATAGACTTAGATCGGCAATAAAAGCAATTAATATTTCCATAATGAATAAAGTATTTCCAAATTCTTCTGCTTTGTCTCGATTTCGACTACATGATGTATACGCTTGAAATGACCCAAAAGCCTTATCATCTTCGGCCATTTTTGTATAAGCATCGATCTGTTCTTTAGTTAGAGTGGCTCCTCGATAAAGTGTCTTGTGGGTTGTCAATTTTGTATTAAATGGATCATCCCATAGTAATAAACAGAAAGGACCCAATGTACGAACTTTACTTCGCCATACTTTTTCCTGTTCTTTATCTCCTACCAATCTCATCGCTGCATTTAATGTTTTGTACAAGAAACTTTCCAATGTGTAAAGATAAGCACAACATCTCCATACTTCTTCCATTCCAGAATTCTTCCTTTCTCTAAGCATTTTAGCCATTTTTTCGGCTTCTCGCTCTTTTCCAATATGTTTTCCTTCTTCAATAATACCACGTGCAGCCTTTTCAACAAGCACTGGAATCATGCTTGGTTTTTTCGAAGGTAAATCGCCTAGCTCGAGTTTCAAGTCTCGTCTGACTTCTATTACAAATGGAGATATCCAACCATATTCACCACCAAATGAACGTCCGGAACTAACAGGAAGATCCATAAAACGTGCTTCTCGTAGGTGTTTATCTTCTCTTTTACGTACCACTCGTTTTATCGGTCTTTGCTTGTGATCATCTGTGTTCGATATTTGAAGATTACTTTTGAAATCAATAAAATAATCATCCAGTTGAGTTCGTGGTTGTTTATCTTGAAATGCTTCTTCGATGATTAAATTTTCTAAATCTGAGTAATGACTCCATGTAGCCCGTTCAGACTTTGAAAATGGATTTGGATTTGATTGCCACATCCATTCAACAGTTTTTAAAGAATTATTCAATGTTGGCGGAAGTACAGAGTAAGCCATAATAGTTATTTACTTGTATGCTGTTTTTAGATGGTACAAATAGGATAATAAAAAACTTTTTTATGTTATCTGAAAGTCGAATAACAAATAATAATAGTAAAATTATAAATGAGTTCAATTCTGAAGTCTCATTGAATCTTGAAGTTTGGTAAAATTCATTCAAGTCTCATAAATATGAATTATTCTGAAATTTTTTGTAAAACTATTGATAATTTCAAATAATTTTAAACGCGTTGAAGCTTTAATATTTGCTATTCCTAACTCGTATAAAAAAATATTTAACTTCGTCTCTGCTTCTTAGTCATTTTTTTCGTTTGATATTGATATATACAAATAAGATTATAATTGCTTGCAAAAGTTTTGAAAATTATAAAACTTCAGCAATACTTAGCGAAATCAGCATTATTTTAATTTTCTTTTTCAACTTAGAAGTTCTCTCAAAATAAAGTTATTAATATTTTTCGACAGAATAACAAAAAATTTAGCAATACAAATTAATTGGAATACACAAACTAATATTTAGAGAAATTTTTAATCAATCATCGATAAAAAATTTCTATAAAAATTTCTCTTTTGTTTAAGTGAAAGACTTGTTCGTTTTTATTCCGTTTTATTCTAAACGGACAATCAAATGTTTACAGACACGATATTTGCTTACTTTTACTCGACGTGCAAATATTGGAGAAGAGTGAAAAACTTCGACTTAGAATCAAAATTTTACATTCTTTCTTTTTTGAACGGCTCAAAAAAAACTCTTGAATCTAAATTCATAACTTCAGACTTCAGTTTCTCCTGAAATCAGAGTTTTATGACTGATTTTGGATTTTTTTCCCTGTAAGATCTGCTACATCCACTACAAGAATTCTCTAGAAAAACAACACGAGCAGAGAAGCAGCATTTAAGTTCGGTAAATCATTGTACATGAAATAACAGTGTCTCTTCTATGACATGTCGAACACGAAAATGAATAGAAATGTCAATGAATTCAACCGGGAAACTTATAGCAAACACACGTACAGCTAAGAAAATGATCAAAAATGCCATTCAATTCATATATAAGATTCCTTATGGGCGATTTTCGCTAGTGTCAAGAAGCAACGAATGACTTTTGTCTGATTAATACAAGGATTTAGAAATAGATAGAAACTTCATTAAATCAACCTAGGTGAATGAACCCAATGCTGTAACCTATCGAATCTGATCGAATTCATTCATCCGATAGAATTCGCTGGGATTCCAAGAAACAAATCTACTAATGGATCCGACGGATGAAACCTATTTAATTAACTAAGCACTAATTACTAATTGGTGATAATAATAGAGATCAGTCAGAGCGAAGTGTTGGACTCCGTCGAATTCCGATAGTAGGATTCCATCGGATTCTAACTCTAGGAATCCGGATGTCGTTTAGTTCCCCGAATTCCGATAGGTTTTCGTCGGTTTCACAGAAATCTATATAAATTTTATCGGATCCCTGCTGGATCCGAGTCGGTCCTATTGTCGGATTGAATCTTCTGTGTCATTGAAAAAACTTTTGAAAACACGAAAAAAAAATGACCCTAAGCAGGAAGCGATCGACTAGCAATACAAGCAGGGTTGCCATCTCATAAGGTCTCAAATGGGGTACAAAACGTCCCTAATGGGGTACATGTGAGGTACAAAATTTCTCTAAATGGGGTACATAGGTTTTCTGAAAATTCAGGGGAATGCTGTGAAAAAATCACTGAGAAAAAAACATCGTTTCGTGAAAGACTTTATATTAATCTTTTCTCTTGCAAAAAATGGCTGAAAATATTGTTTTTCTTCCTAAAAAAGAAAATGAGAAATAAAGTGTTTTTCCGCGAAAAATCGCTTCAGTAAATCAATTGAAGATGTTCAATAAAAAAAGAACGTTGATTATGGTGATTAAATGGCGTAAATCTTGTTATATCAGATTGGTACGAAAGGATGGAAAATTTTTACATTAGAGTTCGGGTAGTTTTTTCTATCGGTCTAATGATGTGCCAGAATTTTGTCACTTCCAATCAGTTTTCGTGCAAATAGGTGAAATTCAGAATAAGCTAGTAAACTCTTCAGGATTCAGATTATTTCTCTCCACATCAGAACTTTCTTACAAACTGCTACAAAACGTATGTAATGTTCGAAACCTGCTCAAGAAAAGACATGTTTGCACATGAACAAAAACTTTTCCTTACAGTTTTGTCGTGAAGACAGCTATGCTTGTAAAAACTTGTTTAAAAGTAAAAATCTTGACGAAGAAAAAAAAACTGATTTTGGAGAATAAATTAAAAGAAGTAAAGTCTTTTTTTGTCGATTACATCGACGCAAATATTGACTTTCCCTGAAGCAAAATGTATGCATTTTTGCTTCCAAAAGCGGACGGCTCTGGTGAAAATTGTTACCGCTAAAGCTATGCAAACAGAAGCGGAATTAGTATGTTGAAGAAAAGCGTTATTCACTTATGCATGAAGTACGTCCGCGTAGTTCTCAAACATTGCAAAGCAAAAAATATTCGCATTCATTTGTGACTTTCTCTTCTTAAGTTATCATTTAACTTTGAATTTTGTCGAAAAGAAGCGTTTGAGTTCTCAATATTGTGAAATGGGTTTCCTCGGACAACTTTGAAGAGATCATTTTCGATTTTTCAGAAACCTATCGAATCAAAACCTGACCCACTGGATTTGGGATCTTCTCGATTAGCTCATTCTATCTGTGTTACTCTCTTGTCCATCGATCATTTCTGTTTGAGACATTATAGTAAAAACCTTAACACTTCATTTTATTGCTCAATGAAAAATTCAAATTGAATTTCACATACTATTAAGAAGTCAAGAAAGAGACAAATTCTAATAGAGGAAAACTTTTGACATTTGTAAGTCACTTAAGTCAATTCACATCTGTAGGAAATGATTTAAGGCTTTACAGGCCGTTTTTGAGATTTCTGTTAAAAAGTGACTCAAAAGTATTGTAGAAAAAAAAAATTCAAATGGGGTACAAAAATGTGTACCCCAGAGGTACAAATTTTTGTGGGGTACGAAAGGTCGAAATGGGGTACTGTACCTCAAAATGGGGTACAAATGGCAACCCTGAATACAAGGTAACTCGTCTTTAAAAGCAATCGATTGAAATAATTTTTCCACTAAAGCAATCATTCTTCCTTCGATGAATATGAATTAAATTTTTTTCACTTCATCTAGTAATTTAAACGAATAGATTCAAATTTCACGACGATGACAACACCATCACCATCGAATTTTCAAAATTAAACCATTATGAACATGAAAGACATTGTTTTTAGTTCACTTTCTTAGTAGGAATTGTAGAGAAATCTTCGGCTAATTTTGTTCTAGTTAAGAGATACACAATCAAAAATGAGCATAAATTTTAAAAATAAGTTTAAGACTAGGAAGTAGAACTCCTAATGTTGTCAGAAAATGAGCATTTAAATACTGAAATCCGTATTATATATTAACGCATATTCTTGAATGGAATTCACAAATTTTCGAAAGAAATATGTTTCAGAGTGATTAATTATGTCACTTACTATAGAAATGAAATAATTAATGAAATGCGAAAAATATTTTTGAAATGTTTACAGTCCTTATAATGAGATGATTCAGTTATTCTCGAGATAATTTACTGGTTGATAGAGGACATGGGAATATAATTGATTTCGACAATCGGAGAACTTGTTAGAATAATGAAGGATGTGGATAAGGATGTGTGAGAGTTCTTAATTGTGATAGAAATGAAAGATTTCTTATGTCATATGCATTCGCGTTTACGATGTGATGATATCGATGTTTGAAAACAATAAAATACTTAAGATAGAAAACGTTAACATTCAGAGTGTGTTCGGTTATCATGGACGACGGATGTAACAATAAATTGAAACTAAGTCAAAAAACGAAAATGTGTCTGATTATGGTTTTCTTTGACAAACATTGACCAGAATCGAGCTAAGATTGATTATGGATTTAATTTGTTTATCTGAAATCATCGAAAATCCAAAGGATCTAATCGCTATTTTCTACCTATCCTAATTACTTGAATGACAGAAAATATTTCTACACACTTTTATATTTTGTATTATTGGAATTCAAAATCGCAGATTATAATTTTCATTCATATACGAACTGATTGGACGAAATCTATCCTATATAATAATTTACATAAATCCATTTCGGTTTTATCTTCTCAAAATCTATCAGAAATTATTATTTACTTATTTTTTTAAAATAGAAATGGAGAACTAAGAAAACCGTTTATAATTTTACTTTTGTAAAAATTACATTTGACTTCAACATCATATTTTATTTAGAATCACTCGTACTCAACGAAAGTATTAAATACAATTCAACTCTTTTTAACAACTTTTCAAAGAAATTTATGAAGATAACAAATATATGTTTATTTTATGCAAAAAATAAATTTTTTAAATAATCGAAGATTTTCTTATTAATTTCATTTAGCAAAAGTGGACAACAAATTTCTGAGTTAATATTTGAAAAGAGCACAAGATTTTGTGTCTAATCCATAGTTTTTATTTGTTCTTTTAAATTATTTTTACATGGACAAAAATTACGAAACCATCTTCTCTAAAAACTTTTCATTCATTTGTTATTAAAATACCATCAATCAAAAGTTAAATGGTTCAATCTAAAATAATATTTTTCTATTACAATGTCAATGGAAATAACAAATCTTATTTAATAACTTAAACTTAAGATTTCAATAAATCATTGACTTCTATTTTGAACTTCGATTTAATAATTCTTTAATTGAAATCATTAACTATAAGTGAATTGAATTTTATTTAATTTCAAATAAATTGTTTTTTGTTTTATTTTAGTAATCTTCTGTGGAGAAAAATTCTAAATTTTAGAATCCGATAAGATTCAGCATACAGTTTTTAACGAACATGTCTAATATGATGATACAAATTAAAAAAAAAATGATCAACTCAAATGAATGAGCTTAGTTAGAATTTTTAAGATATAGAAGAGAGATCCACAAGAAATCGGATTTGTCTTGGTCAAATTTTCCCTTGAACCATGATAATTTCATTTAGTTCTACTAGTCCTTTTCTTTCATGTACATAGATCTTTTGAATGTCTTCGATCTTTCAAGTTACTTTAGTGTTCTTTACAATGTTTTGCCTTTTGTTTCTTTTGTTACCTTTAATCGTTTCAATCTTTTTAATGATTACAAAGATTAGACGTGCTACATGAATTTAAGAAACTACAACTACTGAGGAGTCTGAATGTGTTAAAGAAGTAAAGAATCAAATGTACTAAAGAACATTAAAGTGATTGAAAGAACAAAAGAAATCAAAAGATCCAAATAGAGTGAAAAGACAAAAAAGATTAAAGAGATTCATCATAGTTGAAAGAAGAATTAGACTAAAATAAATTTAATTAATGGCGGACCTATACTTTCT
>CAJNOL010003412.1:0-22923 GCA_905250125.1 Rotaria sordida
ATATTCATTCTAAAGTCATGACACAGTAGTGATACAAATAGTGAAAATAAAGTTTGTTTTCATTCGATCTTCGGATTTTTTAGAAAATTCTTCCAATTTTCATGTCTTTTCATATGGAGAGTAGCACAGTTTTAGAGAGTCAAATGACTTCAAGATTTTATTAATCGCATTACTTACCTCTTCAACTGTAACGATGAAATATGGTCGCAATTCAAGAGGTAAATAATATACTCCGACACGAACATTTACGACTGTCATAATTCTTGTCTTGGACACATTTTTACAAAATTCGATTTTTTTTTGTAACTTGAGGACGTCTACAGCATTCCGAACAAGTTCGATAATTCAAGAACACAAGGTCGCGGACAACAGAATCATTTTAGATTATTTCATCACTCGCTGCAATTCATCGAACGAATATTATCTTCATTGAGGGTGTGGGTAGATCTGAATGCGTGTGCTCGTTTGCCCACACTCGCACTCACCCATCCTGATTGAAGATTCCTGAGAATCACAGATCGCTAGCAGCTTGAATTCTCGACTTATTTAATTTTTAATCCAATATTTTCAAGTCATGAACCAACATTAATATATGGAAAAGTCTAAGTGGTTTCGACTCTTACACGTCATTAGTAGTCGTATTCATGTAGATGCTCTGGTCGGTGATTCAGAAGTTGTCGGCCTTACTTCTTCTCATTACTGGTTTCTCTGGAACTGTTTGAACTCACTATTGTAATCTTTTATAACTGCTAAAGCTCGTTTCGTTGAGTCGGTGACATGGCCGAATGAAATGAAGCGTTTTGATTTATAACATCTACGAGTTTACCTATGATAAGAAGTTTTTCTGTTATCCCTTTATTCACATACATCGTACATCATGGTATTTCGATAATTTTTTATATGCAAACTCAATGAAGAGGTAATAAACCTGTATTGCATTTTGTTTTTTTGTCTCATGTATAAGCGTTAGCACCGAATCGAATTACGAAACAAGGAAATAAACTATGAAAGACATCGTTAGTCCTACACATGGGACGGGTCTGTGTATTTTATAATAAAGGTCTGAAAAACATTCAGATCAGCTCCCAAAACACATTTATACCTAAATTAGTTATAATTATTCACTTCAAATCCTTTCGATGGTATCCAATAGTAGACCAATAATAATACTGTGTACGAGACTGTCAAAATATCTTGTTTTACTTCTCAATTCATTTCAATGGGTTACTCACCACGATCTTATAATGAGAAGCCAGCTACTCGTGATAATGTAATTGTGATATTATTGTTGATTTTGGGTGCGTTTTATCTTACCCTGCTCGACTGATATCATTGCACGAAGGCATCATTTTACACTTCTTATCTTGCTTCTTTCAATTGGCATATTTATTTTCGTTTTTCTTTTATATTTTTGTCAACTAACTACCTTGTAGAAGAGGATTGTTTCTGGTAGAGATGTACCAACTCTAGTCACTTAGCACTCAATTTTTTTGTAGTTTTTAAAAAATCATCACTGTTTCACTTTTTTTTCTAAGCCACCATTATTGTACTAACTTAATGCAATTAAAAAACTGATAAATATTGAAAGTTTGTTTTTCCGCTTACAAACTTCAACCTGGTGCGTGTCTACATGGTTATTTCTTATAATGCTATGCATTTTTGTCTTTTTGATGCATTTCAAATGTATCGGTAACAGTAGAACATGCAAGTTCAAGAGCAGACAACGAGTGAATGGAAATCAGTAAGAAATTCATAAATGTCAAGAAAATATTTCACTCATCGAAATTTAAGAAAATAGAACTATTCCCAATAATGCCTTCAGAGTTTTTTTTATTCTTAACTTGATGAAACTTACATTAATATGACTTTGAAACAACTGTTCTGAATGACGATGGAAAACTTGATAATTATTAAAAAAATATGAATTTGAGAATTATTACAGATTGTTTAGAATGCCTTATATATTCTTGTTATTTCTTCAAACTAAACAATAATAAGAAATTCTGAATGACTTTGTTGATCATGTCCTTCGATTTGCAGTTATGAAATTCTTTTCATCAAAAGAAAAAGTGAGTCGTTTTTTTCGATCTAAATTTCAACTCTCCTACAATATTTTTTATTACTTTCGTGCATTGTATTTTATAAGTATATCACTTTTGCTAGCAAAATTGATATCGTCTTCATATTGTTGAATTAGAAAAATCTTTCAATCTCAAATAATACTTTATGCGATCAGAGAAAGTACAGTGGAAGGCAGCTCGATACGAATCGCATGTACAAAAACATATTGATTCACTGTGTGGAATGTGGGTTTGGATCTTACCTAAACCAACAAACACACCCTCGCCCACTCATACTACACACTTATACCTACACACTCACATCCTGTAGATGTGAATTGGTGTGAGGCGTTGATCTGATGCTGGTGTTTTTAGTCACAATCACATCTAGGCCCATTCACGCTGATCCACATGTGCACCCAAATTCACACCCAGCATATTCACATACCCACACCTTCATCCCACTGCATATCATTAATGATAACAAAGCAAACAGAAAAATGAAATAAACAAACAGCAGATATCTTTCTTCTTTTCTGTCTTTCTTTTTCTCTTCTTCGTTTTCAGATGCCTTAGGGTGTTGGACAGGCTGTGTAGCTGAGGTGTGGAGGTATAGATGTGAATCTGCTAAGAGAGAAACTACACCCACACCCTAGTTTTGCTTAAAGTCAAAAATAAATTTTTGAAAGATTTATGCGATGCGAAAAGGTAATTATAAATTTGTTATTGGGACAGCTGCACTCATTGATTTCTTATACCAAATAATAAAAAAATATAATATTCTAGGTAAAGTTTGGAGAAAAACATCCAACATATTGGTGAGTTTGCCTTGCCTGCAAACAAAGATATAAAACATTGCACCTGTATGTAATGTGATATGAAGGTATTAAAGAGAAATGAAGAAAAAACGAAGGCAGTTTGCATTCAAATATACACTGCGCCACGCACAAGGCATATCTTTTTTCTTTCCACTGAAGGTCGTATACGCTGTATATACGGCTGTATTTCGTCGTTACATACTAATATAACAATTATATATAGTGCATAAAAATATTCTTCTAGGAAGGTAGTGCTATAGTTTCAAATGAAAGCTCGTCGAAAACGGGATTTCTTGGTATTAAATAGTAAGGATTATCAAAGTTTTTTTACTAATGAACTTAAGAAATTTTCATAAATTTTAGAGTAAAGGTTGTTTTTTGGATACTTTTATATGATTCGACAGAGTTCATTGAGTTACGAGATTAGAACCTCAACAGACGACATAGAAAACCTTGAAAAATGTGAAAGAAATAATTTTTTTTGAATGGAAGAAAAACATTTGATTTTTCAAAAAAATTAGCTCTTTCTTAAGCTGCAATCTGATGAGTATAATTCCGATGCGTTTGTGGCTGTAAAAATAATGAAAAAAGCTAATCTTTTGTAAAATCAATTTTTTTTTCACATTTTTCAGGATTTTCTATGTCGTCTTTGGAATTTGTTATCTCGAAATTCGACGAGGTCTATCGAATCATGTAAAATATTCGAGAAAAAACTTTGGTAACTCTCACCAGTCAGTACTAATGAATCCCGTTCATATATAATCATTTCTCGATGGACTCCTATGCAATCATTTTTATTCGTACTTTCGCACATTTATATCCTGGTATTCCTAAATTGTGTACTCTTATACTGTCATATCTTTATACTCTTCGCACCTCTATATCCGTGTAGTTTGATTGCAAATGAACAGCAGAAAACCTTTTAAAACCTTTTGAATCTACGAACATCTCATATGTAGTCAAGCTTCTGTTTCTTAAACAGCTCGAATTTTTATATCGTCTCCATTCATCTCTGCATTTCTTTATCTATCATCGTTTAAGAGCGCGTCTATTGGAGTTAGATTTAAAAAGTAAATTAATTAATTTAAGATTATATTACAAGTGAAATCAACTACATTGAGATTTTTCGGAGTCGACTAAACAAAACCATGTTAACGGATCTACTAATCAGCTTCTTAATTTTTATGAGTGTTGTCGCTGATGATCGTCTTATCGAAGTTGCTCAATCGGCCGAATATCAATGGAACGGTGTTGCTCTAACAAACAATAACCGAATGTTTGTCTCATTACCTCGTTTACTTGGCGATGTAACTCCTTCCGTCGCTGAGATATTGTCTAATAATACTCTCTCACCATTTCCTGGCGGTCAATGGAACACATACAATCCGGCAACATCATCAGAAAACGTAGAAAATTGTTTCGTTAATGTAAACGCTGTTCTCACTGATTCGCACAACAATCTCTGGGTTGTTGATAGTGGCATGATTGGGAATAGAACGATCGTAAAGGCCGCAAAACTTGTCAAGATCAATCTTCAAAATAATACAGTTGAAAGAGTTTATTCAGTTTCAAGTCTGAATCCACCACAAGGATTTGCTTTAAATGATGTGAGAATCGGTTCTCATTATGCTTTTCTAACTGAATCCGGACTCGGTTCAGTAGTTATTATTAATTTACAAACTGGTCAAGTGCGCCGTGTTCTAGAAAACCATCCATCAACTAAATTTGTTGATCCAACTGTCGTTCGCATGGAAGGACGCCCGATTCTAGATGAAAAGGGCCAACCGAAAACAATGCACAACAACCAACTCGAACTAACACCTGACGGAAAAACTCTGTTCTATAAACCACCGTTTGGTTATAATTGGTTTCGAGTATCTACTAGTGATTTGACAAATGAAACAATGACCGAATCAGAACTTGGAAACAAGGTTTTGACCAGTTGGAAAGCGATGCCTACAGGCGGAACAACAATGGACGATAAAGGTAATATTTACCTGATGGATATAGAACGACAAACTGTTTGGCAACAAAATTCTGTTGATGGATCGTGGACACTACTTATACATGATGATAGAATCAACTGGGGTGATGCATCATATGTAAGTACAGATGGATTTTTGTACATCCCAATGTCACAAATCAATCGCTTGCCGGGTTCTAACAACGGTACAAGTCAAGTCGAAAAACCATTTCGTATGTACAAAATAAAAATAAATTCAGCTTCTTCTGGCACCACAAATGTACCAATTCTCATTCTTTTATCAATAAGTTCTTTTATCATTTTTTTGATGCAATAAACATATATTACATCTAACAATCCAAAAATAAATGCATATTCTACTGGATTTATCTTGCCATACACGTATTGGTAGTAAGAGATACTTTATGAGTCGTCCGAGTATGCAAGGCACTCTTCAAGTCATCAACTTTTAAAACTACGATATTCGAACTTTTGGCTCTAATATTGCTTTAGCAAAGGGTCAACCCAAACTAATTATTCGGCTTTTCTAGACCTACATAGAAAAACACAACAGACGCAGAGATATTTAGAGCAGAACTATTCATATATTCTACTTTTGGATGGAGGTGTGGGATGGGTGTGGGTGTGAGTATGTATTTACTATCTCTGAACCCACACCCAGCCACATCCTTCATAAATATTCAAGATGACACGAGAAAATTTTATTGAATATAAATAGGATAAAGTACTGGTGCAACAAGATCAAAACCTCCACCATTAAATATTGGAATAAGAGTTGTTTTAGGTCCATCCTTAACACGAGTTATTGTTAATGTTTGTCTCTCTTGAAAATTCTCAATATTGAAAGAAAGTTGTTTTGGTGTCCATGTAAAACAATCATTACATTCCGATGGTTTCCATTGAATAGTAACAGTATCATTTCCATTTATTCGATGTGGAGGAGTTATTAGCCACACTTGAACTTGTGCACTTTGATTTAAATCTATTTTAGTTGTTTGAGGATAATATAAAAGGCCAAGCATAACATCTCGGCAGATGGAAGTCCAATTACTTGGAATTGAATCAAAATATTTCTCATCTGGTTTTTCCATTGATATTATCTTATAATTAGTGATTTGTTGAACAACTTTCCATCCTTGACGAACAACTCGAGTTGATCTAAGAGGAATTTGTGTATTTTTTTCAAAATAAATTTCTTCACATGGATAATTTTTTCCACTATCAACTTGACATGTTACATTTGCATACCAATAATCTTCATTGACAGAAGAATCATTTGAATGTATCATTTCATATATAAATTTCAAATAATTATCGACTTTAAATGAAGTTCGATTAACCCACCAATGAGAAGGAAACATATTAATTACATTTCCACCATATTTCCAATATGTTCCATACATACAACCAAAAGGTATGGAATCTATTATCAATTGAACATAATATTTTGATTGAGGTGAATCAGGAATCGCGTTGGGAAAATGTTTCATCACGTATGATGTTGATACTCCTGTAGCACCATACTGAAGTGATTGATAAGCTCGTTGATTGACTTCATCAATGGCAATTATTATTTGACCATCATTAGGAGAGAAAACAATCTGTGGGGGAAAAAATGGCTGTGGTGCACATTCCCCGTTATAATAATATAGAAGAAATGATATCAAACACAAGAAGATTTTCATCATCTAAAATAAGGATTAGACTTTTCGGTGTTAGATTATAATCAAAAGTTAGAAGATTGCACTCGAAATTCTTGTTGATCGTTAATTTAAAGATCAGAACAAGTGTATCGGATGCGATATTTTGCCTTTTATAAAAGCATTTTGTTTTTCTTACCTTCACAAAAAATTGTCACCGTAATATGAAACGTATTGTAGTATATATTTATATTCGACACATGTTCGATTTCCATTGGATTTTTTTCTAAAGACAGTTTAAAAGTAAATCATCATGAAATAATGCTTTGACAAAAAAATCTAATAACGATATATTTGTCTTTTATTCTCCTCAAGCTTTTCTTCTACCACCTGGGTCAACTTTATCATAATTCACATAAATCTAGCGTTTTTTTATATTTTGATTGAGAACAAATCAATTTTGTTTTAATCATTTATCGAAATGATCGAAGTTTTATTTCTTAATATTTAATAGTTAAATGAATTTTCATTGATTTTTTTAAAGACTCAATAAATGATTTTTATGAGAAAACAATTTAAATCCGAAATTTTATTCTTTGTAAGTCAAATATGGCAACATACTATTTTACTAACTTAATCAAAATATTCTCACTAGAATATTTTCCATTGCATATTCATCAATCGATGGATATTTTTCAAAAAAAACAAAAACAAATGGTGATCGGTTTCAACAGAGATAAACAATGACTCAATCCTTTTGAGATATATTTTAAAAATATATGTGGAAAAAAACAAGACTGGAGGAAAGTGAACACAAAATAAAAAGTATCTAGTGATAATTGTACTAAATCTCTGAAAGTATCAATAGAATGTATTCATATCTTTTCTCATTGAAAGTACGACATTTTGATTAGAATTTTGAAATGCAATAGAGATTTGATGAGAATTTCTTGCACAAATTACACAGAAATTTGATATTATTTTTGTTCCATTTAAGAAAATCGATCTTTGTGAGTATTTGTAAGGTCTACAATGAATTATAAAATAGCAAAAGAAAAACACAAAAACATTTATCCAACGTTATAAAGTTTCTCTTTTTCTGTATAGTTGATCATAAATCAATCTACATTTCTATTTCATTAAAACTTTTTATAAAATATACGCGTTTAGATGTTTTTCAAAGTGTGATAAAGTTCACAACAAGCTACAACACATAAACTAACATTACATTGAACATACTCATATGCTGTTTTAGTATCTTTTTTAGCTGTTGTTGTATTACGGCATACATGGTACCTTCGCCTTTTTGTTCTTTCAGATATATCTTCAGCTGAATAACTTTGAATGAGTGAATGGAAATGTCGAACAGGAAGCCTTATTGGATTTTCCAAAGATGGTTTTCTTTTTCTCTTTCATTCTTTTCACTGCCAATAGATTCAACAGTATAAATGCTTTCACGAAAACTGGTCTTACATATATGAATCTACAGATTTCAAAGTGCTTGGAAACTACTGTGACCCGATGCAGAGCTATCCACCACCACATAGTTAAACAAGTGAACAAAATTCTGTGATAAATTAAAAAGAAAAATGCATAAATATACTAAATTCTCAATTATACAATTGTTGTTTAAGATTTATGTGTAACGGTTAAAATACTTTCATTGCGCACGAACAAATTATTTAATAATATTTGAATTTCAAACTTCAACATTCATATGTTTATTACTCATATTTTGTGGCAAAGTCCATTGCACTTTACTTGTTTCAACTCTTGTATATGTATTACTGTCTTTGTCATCTCAGAGTGACATATAGATGAATAATGGTGTGTTTTTGTTTCTTACGTTGTTTGATGCGGAAATACTCATCTATTGACATAGATGTATCATTAATGTTTTCTCTTGGTTTTTTCTTATCTTATCAGTGGGTATATTTCTATTTAACGGAATATATACTCTTAAGATCGTCCCTTGCTACATGAGAATCAACTGATTAGATAGAAGGACTTTGAGTCAATGTTGTTAATCTTTGTAAAACAATGACTACCAGTACAGGAGAAATTTACAGAAATTTTACAACGGCTTATCCCGATGAGTTTGTTTTGGTTCTGAAGTATGACGCACCAGGCGGCGGTGGTTCCTATAATGGAACTAAATTATTAAAGGCCCAGCTAAAGAATGGTTATGATTATTTGGAAGTTTTTAAATTATGTAAACCTTCAGCATGCAGCATGGATTCAGATGAAATCAAATCTAAAGTATTTCCATTTGTTTATGATACAAAAGGTCAAACAGATACCGAAACAAGATGCGATAGTCTTAAGGCCAGTTTACAGAAGATATTTTCAAATCATGGTGTGAATGTGTTTATTTTCAGTAAATCGTAGTATTACCGAACATACACTAAAGGCTCTGCCTTTTTTGAGAAGGAATATCGATCAGATGTTCTTGTTGCTTTGAGTTAAATATCTTTTTATATTTAATTAATAATGGCAATTAGATGTAATGTTTTATTTTTCTTTTTAATAAAATTAATTTAATAAATTCAACTTAATTGGAAATATATTAAATTATCAAATAAATTTATATTAAAAATTCATTAATTTTTGTTCTAATATAAAAAGGACTCTTTCGGTTGGTTTTTTTGTTGAAGCTTTATATGAAGATTAAAGTGAATAATATTTGTAATTATTAATTAGTTGAATAAATCAAATTGTGATCTTTTTTGTTAGTCTAATAAGTATTGTATATCTTTGTTATTGTTTTAATAAATTTAAAAAACTTCTTCTTTGAACAAAAGAGTTTTTCTTATTGTTAAGTAAGAAACAAAGAAGAAGCATTTATCATTTGAAATATTGACCATTTTCTTATATTTATCTTCGCAACATATTTTATTGTGAGTTTTGAAGTTTGGATATAGAAAACTCACTTCTAATAGAATTAAAAGTTAAATAGCTGAGCCATCAGCTTGAAAATGAACAGGATTATTAATAGATCTATGAGTCTCTATAGGAATATCTTACATAGATATCGATTCTCCATATCCAATCATCGGAAGCAATCGGCAAAAAAGTTTTATTCAAATGTTCAATTGTCGAGATGTCGTAGATTCAATAAAAATTCAGATATTCTTCTTGAAGAATAATATTCACCACAGTAATGCTGAGCTATTTAAAAGCATATCGTTATTTGAAAATACGTTGAACATTTTTCGAATTGTGAAATATGTTTGAATGGAATAATCGAATAGTAAGCATAAAATTATTCACTCCAATCTTTTAGTGTATTAAAATAGTTTAAACTTGAACATTCATATAACACCTCTAGTACTATCTTGTCAATTAATTATCATCATAGCTACAATTGTTATGCAAAATACAATGAACTCGAATATTTTTTGATTATTTTCAGATTGAAAATAGCTTCAAATCTACGATTTTCATCGTCTAGAAGGAAAATTTCGGAGAAGTAACATTGTTAAATAAGGCTGGTTAGCTTTTGTTAAAGGTTTTGTTTGAATCAGAAAACATTTTGAATTTGTATAGTTAACTACTGATTGATAGTACACTTATTTAAGTTTGACTTTTATCATTTGAGGCAAAAGTTCAATCGATTTGTGAAGTAACCCAAGACAATCATTGTGATTCTTGTCCGTTGATCTCAATAGTTTTTCTTTGCTTTGATCATTAATTTAATTCTCATTATTAGGGGAAAAATTCATTTCCTGTATATAATATATTTCTCGACGATATGTTTGATATATCTTCTGTTTTTACTTTAATATTCTGAATTTTTAGTAGATAATCTAAATAATTTGTACAATAGGACATTTGCCTTTGTCGATTTTGACAATCTTTGAGTTATTAGGACTTACGGGATGCAAAACATTCCAAGGTATGTAAAGAAATTTGAGATTAATTTTAACATAAGTTCTGTGTTGTTTTTCATGACTCTTATTTAGATTTGATTACATTTGATACTTGACGTCATTGTAGAAATGTAATGAATACAAAGGTATATATGTTCATTTCGACAGGAAGATAATCATTGGTTATTTCGTTTTTCCTTTTTCTATGTGGGTAAAAACCCTGATGAATTAGTTAATCATAAGCATTAATCTAAATGAGTAATAATTTCCTCATTACATAGGTAAATATAATCGATGATCAACATCGGTATATTAGTTTCAGAGATTAAAAATGATATCTATACAAGGAAATATTCTTAATGTATTTGTATTGCTTTTGTTGATTACAACTGGCTCGATTAATGGCCAAACTGGTTACACACAGAAATGTATATGTTTGAAAGATTCAAGTAGTGGACAATACTGTGCAGAACAGTCCTGTGAAGTTAAATATTAATATAAGAAATGCTTTAGTGGTCAAAGTACAGGGTATGGGTGTGAGTCTTTTCTTCTAGCACATCCACACCCTGAAAGCGTGCTGAGCTCATAACTCAGAGGTCGTAGAACTGTTCAATAAATCATGTTACTTCATTTGAATCTGTTGCTTTTCATTCTCCTATCCGATCATGCTATATTACGAATCAGCTTTGGTGGATCGAAACTACTCACTGCTATAAACTTTCTTTTTTTTTCTTCTGTTCTGTCTAATGACATGACATAAGGCAAAGAACAAGTTGTGTTCGTTTCAATAAATAAATCAGTCAGATAAAAAAAAATTCATTGCATCAAGAAGCCAATAAGGATTAAATAACGACAAATAATCTCAATGTTATCAAAAAGTATTTGCACTAAAATTGATCTGTATGGAGCCGTTTCTTCTGTTGAACGTCTTAAAGATTCAAAAATGAGACCAATTCCAGAACCTATTCCAAGTTCTGTGCAGCACCTTATTTTAGAGAACCTTCTATTTTATATTTTATTTTTATCGCTGTGGTATTAAAACTGCGTTTTACCAAACTGATGACTGCCGTATACATATATTGATGTAAACCAACTACACATTTCGGTCATTCTATGCGTGTAACTACAACAAGGTTTTCTCCGCACTCTAGAACCTTTTCGATGCTGAATTATGAAATTTTAGAAAATCCGTAGAGATAGATGTGTTTTGTATTTTGCATACTGTATCACCAATTCTGATTCGTTTGTCTCAGGTAATATTAGAATTCAAAGAAAAAAAAAGCCTAATAAAATTAACTGTTTTTTGAGCTAAAGAAATGAATAACTGTTAGAAAAAAATTAAATAGATTTTGACTTGAAAATATGCAAGCAGCTTGATAAAACAAAATCACAGATGATCGACTTTGTAGGAATCGAGACGTAGATGTCTAGCAATTACCAAACCTACCATTGAGCTTAATTACGTCCTTTTTTCGCTTTAGTCATGCCAAAATTTAAGTAAAACATACACGTGGCAAGTTGCAAACTTTTTTCATACCCATACTTTCTTATGACCAATTTTTCCTGTGATGATCATTAACACTGAATGTAATGGAATAAAAATATTTTTTTGTAATGACTAAACTAAGCATAGATTTATTGAGAAAAAAATGTCTATTTTTTTTGTCCATTTTTTATGGCCATAAACCATTTTTCCATTGATGGGTGTTCAGAGAGATCGATAGTCAGGTTTCTGCCAATTTTTTGCCATAATTTTGCATATTGATCAAAATGCCGATGAATAGTATCAAAATTTCCTTCGCCAACCTTATATTCTACCATCGGCACACGGCATGTATTACGTTCCTTCGATTCAGTATCATCCATATATTGAATTGTATATTTCCCATATGGTAGTGGATAACTAAGTGCACGTCCAATATCGACCGTATTGATAGATGAAGAGGTGGTCGTAAAAATTTGTTTCACAAGTGAATATCGTTCGTGTCTCTAAACACATCAAATATAAGAAAAGATCTTCGGCAAAAAAATTGTCATGCTTACTTTATTCACGAACATCCAACCACCTTTGTAAAGTTCTGTCAGTGGTGGTTTCAATTTCCATAATTCGAATCCTTCTTTTTCCAATTGAAATTCATCAAACATTGGTTTTAGTGCTTTTTCAACAAGACCTGTAGCATACTCAGGCATTTCGTAATGTGCTAATAGAGTACACGGTTTGAGACCGAATAATGTAGCAAAAATGTCGCCATCTAAAGCATAGACAATAATTAACGTTTGTCTTTGATTCACTCAACTCTTTGCCGAAAAGTTTTAAGCGTATTCTTACAAACAAAGTATATACAACAAGCAATTAAGAAGTTTTTCAATCACTAAAAGTGCTACTCACTGGAAAAAGTATTTTGTCTGATAAAAATGCGTATTTTTACATTTTTAACGTAAGATGACAAAGAGAAAATTTTTCAGATACTTTAGAAAAACCCATAAAAAAAATTTGTAACAATTTTTCTTCATTTTGTTGTATCGATATATACTAAAAATCAAGCAGAGAGTCGCGAGACGTCTTTAATTGAAAAGAAAAGTCTTGCGAACACTTTAAGACGTATCTGCACCTCTAGAAATCTTACACAAAAACGTTTTAGTAAAAACTGATAGGATGCTTATCGGAATCTTCTCAGTTTCTGATATAAGATTGTTTTAGATTTTCCATCAGGGTGGCCATCTGTACCCTTTTCTACTTTACACTACTTATGAACTATCTTTTAACAAAATTCAAAAAATTGTCTGTAGAATCTTAAATCATTTTCTGATATACAACAAATGAAAATATTTGTATTACAGAAACTACCATAGGCAGTGGCCTCTATTTTTCATTGTTGTAAATCTGAATAGTCGCCATTGTTTTCGCACTAATCAAACTTACTCAATTGCATCGATTTTAACCATGGCAAGACTAGAGCCAGAAAAACGGTTTTTTTTTAATTAAAAATTACTATCAATGAGTAGAGAGTGTTGAATATACTAGCAAAGCGTTCAACACGAAGTATGGAGAAGACAATCTTTGTGGCGAACTTCTCCTCATTGATAGTAATTTTTAATTTAAAAAAACAAAACCGTCTTTCTGGCTCTAGTCTTGTCATGATTAAAATCGATACAATTAAGTAAGTTTGCTTAGCGCGAAGACATTGGCGACTATTCAGATTTACAACAATGAAAAATAGAGGCCGCTGCCTATCGTAGTTGTTGTGCTACAAATGTTTGCATTTGTTGTATACCTTCCTGGTCACTCTGTATGTTTTTTGTGTCTGCGTGAGCATGAGCTTTAATTTCCTCAAAAACTATTATAACGCATATTTGCGTCACTCACCGCCAAGGACCTAAGACATATATGACTTAAAAAAGTTCTAAACAAGTTAATATGATATTAGACTTGGCAAAAAATGCACTCATTTATTGTCTTATTGAGTCATTTTTGTAGTTCTGTGATTGATGATGAAATTTATGTAAAAAGAATTCGTTTTCGCATACACTTAAAGAAAGAAAGAAAGAAAATAAAATAAAAACAACAACATGATGTACAAAAAACAGATTTATAAGTTTTTTTGTAGTAAGAGCAACATCTTTCGTAATAGAACAACAAAAATGACGAAAAAAATGACTGGGTCAGTAACTGAATCATTGGTATTTTTCCCAAGTCTATTGTCGGTAATAATCCCAAAGACAAATGAAATTACAATCATTAAAATCAGTATAAATATGAGAAGAGAAAACATTATTAAATAGAATTTTATCGTTATTGATACAATTTTCAATCGCAGAACATTATTAATAAATCATTTTTGCTGCAAATTATATTGTTCCAGAAAATATATGGCATCTTATTCGAATAATCGTCAACTTGTTCTCTTTGATGGAGATAATAATCGTATTAATTTAATTGATCAAATTAATCAATTATCTCGAATTCCATCAAATTGTGACTTCATTATTTTTTATAATCAATTAGATCGAATAGAAGAATTTATATTAAATGATTTAAAACGTATTTCACAAGTAAAACTTGTAAAATGTGTTGACGTAGCAGATCAATTATTAAGGATTGCTTACAAAGAAGTGGTCACTTATTTCTATGTTCATGTTATTTGTGATGAAAAACCAAACGATATGCATGATTTAATAAAAATTCATAAAAAACACATAAATATTCATTTTATCGGAATGAATCGTTCTAATATTTATGTTCAATCTATTATTTATCGTCTTCAACAATATAATGATCTAGCAGATATTTCATCATCGATAATATTAAATAATAAATTTATTTTGGATAACTATCAATGTCCAAGATGTTCAAAAACATTTAAATTACATAAAGATCTAGAACAACATTATTCAGACACTCATGTTACAATTACAATTAACAATGTTCATGTGGATTATTTGGGAATGCTTAAACCAAAGAAAAAAAGTGATCCAGATGAACGACATAAATGTGAACTTTATTGTTTAGTATGTTGTTATGGTTGGCAAACATTGGAAGCTCGAGAAAATCATATTACCAATGAACATCCAAATGCAACGGCAGATGATTTAGATTAAAACAATATGAAAATTACACAATTGTCTCTCAAATTATAGGATACTCTGTATACTTTGATAAAATTTTTGAAAAAGTTTTTTTTTTCTAAATTATTATATAATGTATTCAACTGAGAAATAGGATAATTTCAAATAAAGTTTATTATAGGCCAATTAATTGACACTGATACCTATTTTGAAATGTATATTTTAGAAGATAATTTTACATAGTTTTTTCAACGACTTGAATCGATATCTTTGAAAACTAACGTACCTCCATGAGTTGATTACAATGAATTTTTACTAACTAATTAAGTATTCAAACCTTTCATTGAAAAACTAGAAAATTGCACAACACTCAATTTTTTTAGTAGTTTAATCGTTCGCGAATCGGACGTATTCTAGTTAAAATTCTAGCCATTTTTTTCTATTAATTTCTGTGAAAAATCACTTTTGGTTTTCTCTTACTTTATCAAAAAAAAATAATTTTCCAGGACATTTTTTTTAGAAAAGTTTTTGAGAAAACATCTTGAAAAAGCTTATAACATACGGTTGAAGGAGTCTTCATCTTCTATTTTTAACAATGTAAAATTATACATGCCTCCAAAAGATCTATAAAA
The DNA here is from genome assembly GCA_905250125.1 of Rotaria sordida. Taxonomy (NCBI): domain Eukaryota; kingdom Metazoa; phylum Rotifera; class Eurotatoria; order Philodinida; family Philodinidae; genus Rotaria; species Rotaria sordida. The sequence goes on from CAJNOL010003412.1 coordinate 15,570, forward strand.
TGGTCTCAAAAGGTGGTATTTCAATTCATTTTTGGGACGGCAATAGTTAATGTCTATTTGATATACAAGGAAAACTATGCCACAAGCAAAGTGACTATTCTGCAGTTTCGTAAAAGTCTTGTTCTGCGATCTTTACTTCTCGGTAGACCATTTGAGAAGCTGAAACTTGGTTCGAACAACAATCATCAAGTTGTTCGAAGCACAACTTCGCTAGTCACAAACTAGAAGAAATGAAAGGACCTGTGCGCAATGTCAGTAGACGCTGTACTGGCTGCTATGAGAAAATTAGGAAACAACAATGAAAGAAGCGAGCACAGCTATAGCAAAGAAAATAAAACCTTCTGTTCTGATTGTGATAAATTTTTTTGTCTTGATTGATTTAACGAGGAGAGTCACACTAAGCAATGAATGATTTTCAAAAAAGCAAAAAGTAAATGATACATAAGAAATAAATTTTTGTTGAAGAAAAAGAGAAAGAAAGTCCCTCTCTACCAAGCTTCTTCTCAAAATTGACTGGCGTTCACCAGTGGGTCTCATCACTGCGAATGTGTTAAGGCAAGATTTTGAATGTTAATTTCTGATGTGATTATGACTTGTAAATCACTATTCGATAGCAAAAGTTGTTTTATATCGATCTACATAAGGTTGACCTTTCTACTTTGTTCTGTTCTGGCGATATAAGGCTTTCTAGGAACCTTCCTTTTTTGGCCACCAGACTTCTGATTACTCCAAAATGCCTTTAGGATGAGATAATCGGTCTTACTCAGTCGAGTGATGATACTTGTTTTTCATTTCAATGCGATCCGACACCTCTATGGTGAATTTTCGACGTTTGCTATAACAAAGTCGCATCGGAGATCGTATCAAAAAAAACTTTTATAACTAGACAAGTTGCGATCCAATCTCGTTGATGTCATAAAAAACATTCATAGTAAGCTATCAATGCAATAAAAGCCATAGATTCTGTTCGATAAGTAATATTAGTAATACCATAAAATCAGTGTAATATTGTTGGTAAAATAGCGACTAACGAGATGGCGTAAGTGTCACGAGCGATAAGAAAGAAAATGGATTGATGCGAGTGAAGGACGAGTATGGCAATAATGAACAAAGTTAGAAAAAGACGATAAGCTTGACAAGAGTTACCATACTAACACTTACCTACAAAAGTTTGCTTGTCTGCCTGACTTTTTTTTGATAATCGATACGTTGACAATAGTTTTAATCATTCTTTCTTCTATCATAAAACAATAGACCTAATACAATTGAGGTACTTGAGAAGATAAAAATACTAGCTTACTGAAGTAACCGACGTCCATCATACGGATACAATAATTATTTTTGATTCCTTCCGTAAAACAACAAAAAATATCATTCGAAAAATAAACATAACATCCCATATTCTCTACGGATCTTTATGACAGAGAGTTCATACCAGAGATGTTGGTGAGTGATTTTTTTTTTGACCCGACCCGCTTGACGGGTTGAGCAATATTTTTTTCGGCCTACGGGCTACTCCACGGGTTGGCGAAATCTTCAACCCGTCACGGGCTGCCCGCGGGTTAATGCAAATTTAATTGCAATAGTATTTATAAGAAATTCACAAGTTTAGTAAATCGATAAATTCGTTTTTTGTATTCATTTTATTAAAATAAATATACCATTAAAGTATTATCTGTCATTTCTGAGTACATTCATAAGTATTACAAAATTTGAAGTTTAGCGCAGGGAGATAAAGAGTCCAGGGAAAGTAATAGCATATGCTCATGTTCAGTGTTAAAAAATTGACAGCTCCTATTATGATGATGATAATAACAGCTGTTCAAAAAAATTGAGAATTAGATAGACTATATATCATTCATTCCCGTTTTGTAAAGTGGTCGAACTAATAACAAGTCTTTCAATAAGCTTGGTTTTGTACGTGATTTGAAAGCACAATAAACAAGAATAACTTAAGGAAACTGCCTTTCGACAGTAACTGAACTCCTTAGAAAAGTTTGACTGAGGTATTGACTACAAACTATAATAAAAACTGATACATGTACGAAAAGATAGATTCCTTTGTTGCGTCACTCAGCTCGAAAAAACCAAAAAGACAAAACGAACGGGAAAAATATTAAGAAAAGATGAAGCGAACAGGAAAAATGTGAAGATGCAAAAAAAACGATCGAAATTAGTATGTTGCGCAAGCAAGTTTCGAAAAAGAAGCGCATTCATGTATATATATGCTTCAAAACAATTAGGTGGACGACTAGAATCAAGATATAGTCAATACAAATGATAGAAAGAATTTTGATGTTAAAGTAAGAATTAGTGGGAAAGACAAAACCAATCATCGGTGAAAGTTAGAAATGAAATGGATGCGTGCATAAATCTATGTAGAAAGAAAAAATTTAAGGGGACCCCCCCCCTTTCCGGCGTTTCTAAGAAACGGCCGAACGAAAATTTCTGAAACTAGCAGGGTAGATAGACCTCGAGTAGTAGAGCAAAAGTTGTCATAGACACAAATTTTCCAGACGTCATCTTCATGGACTTCCAGAGACCCCAAGGTCAAAAACTTGCAAAAAGTTTTCCCCCCCGCAAATCCACAGATTTCATCTGTTTGAGCTGAAATCTTTACTGTGGGTAGACGGACCCAATCGGGGAGGGCGTTTTTCTTTTTTCAAAAATTCCACATACTTCAGGCTGAAGAACCAAAATACTGAGGACTTTGCAAAATCTCTAGGTTTTTTGGATCCTAAAAATTTTGCGAAGCCTGCCAAACTTGATTGGTAGAAGATATCCAAAAAAAGAAAAGCCCAACCTAAATCACTTGAAGTCTCACCAAAACAATTTTCAGCCCGATCGGACTTGAAATGGCGGAGAAAAAGGGGGAAAACTGGTTTTTGATACCCAAAAAACTAGTTTCGAGAAAAATGCAAAATAAAAAAAACTTGTAGAAGAATTTTCTTTTTCCGTTTCTACGTGAGTATTTTTGCTAATTGTGTGGTACAAAGGGTAGTTCGGCATGGAGAATCCGAATCTGAGATCGGTTTTAATTAATTAATTATTAATTAATTAACTCATCACTAATTAGCCATGAATTAGCGGAGCCGATTTTTTATAAGATTGCAAAAGGGGTATTCGAGGGTGGAGAATCCGAATGTGATGTCAGATTTAATTAATTAATTAATTAAAGAAATAACTGATTATGGCTAATTAACGTTTTTCCTGGAAAAACTGAGTTAACTCAGATCAGAACAAAGAACGTGAATCTGAAGTCAATTTTGATTAAATAATTAATTAATTAATTTTTATTTATCAGTTAATTATAAAAAGGCACCAAAAATTGCGATAATACGTATTCACAGGTAATCATGGATGAAAAATCTATATCTAGACTGCATTTCAATTAGTTAACCAATCATTCAGTAATTATTAAGAACTTTTTTCTGTTTTTTAAAAGTAGCCAGGCATAAGTAAACTGAATGTGTAAAGACATGGAAATTTTTCTCCCCTCTATTATTTGTTACTTAGAAATCTTTAGTCGTATTACTTTCCAATTACAAATATTTCTTTAGTAAGTTTCATCAGACATCTTATAGTTTCATATAAACTTTATTTATCTATAAGAAGAAACAAAAAATAACAAGCTTTCATTCATGGCAAACAATATCGAAATACAAAAGACAATTCGTTCAAGGTATGTTTATTTATTTAAAAATATTTTAATACAATTAATCAAACGCTCCTGACGCATAGTTATATTTTTCTTGTTGATTGAGACGTTGTTCAGTTAATATTTGTCGATGTCGTTTCTTTTGCTGAGCTGCTTTCGTTTTGAATTTATGTTCTTTCACTCGTTGATTATCAGTTAATTTTAGCATTCGAACACATGCAGGAGTTGTACTTAGAACACCACATTGTTGAAGCCGTTTTGTTATTGATAGTTGATAACCATCGTTGTACAGAATAGCAGCTAAAGAAGTAGCATCACGAACATATTTGGCAGAATGAAATTGTGTTTTAGGACACAATGACCAAATATAACTATGATATGATTCATTGGAATTGGTTGTTCCACCGTCGACGACTTTCGATAACATTTCATCTGAACACATCTTTTCATAAACAGGACGGATAGCATTCATTACTGCAGGTGCCAAACTATGCTTGTTAGGATCAAATGATTTGTATCTGTACATATGACACTTTCTTGGATCACAATAATCATGATTTGGATTTTCACATGTCGAACTGTAATGATGAAACGTAGCTAAAATATAAAAATGTTGCTGAGAGATATTAATATGAACAAAGCATACCCCAACAAGCGACTTTCATTGATTCCAAATCATTGACATGAGATCGAATAGCTGAACCATAATAAACAGTTAATTGATGAATTTTATCATCAGTTAAACGTCTATTTCGACCTCCAATTGGTAAACCGTCTTCTAATTTTGCACCTTTATAGTTTTTCTTGATTGTTTCAAGAGCAGTGCGCATTCTATATTAAAAAAGTAGATGTATATTATCATAAAGACAAAGATATTACCGTTTTGAAAAATGATTTATGCATTGAAGACGTCGAATACGAATTTTTCCATATGGTTGAGCATCGAGAAGTGCACGTTCATTGTTGGCATCACCATCACCAATGTATGTTGTGTATCGTAGAAGATGTTTTACTTCTGATCGACAAAAAACTTTCACAACATCTAAAAGATTCCATATATTGGTAAAAATCTTTCAACATAACTTTCTCAAACCTGCAGCTTCCATTCCAGATGATGAACCTGAATGATTTTCTTCACAACCACTCTCGATATGTTCTGCTAAAAGTTGTTGATACATTTCAGGATTGTGTTCTCTAATCGCTAATAAGCCAGAGCAAGTGGTGCAGTGCCGACTTAGACATTCGAAGTCTAATACTTTTGGTGGATCCGCTGTTGAACAAACAGTTGAGACTCCATGCAAACTAAAATGACCACGACGAGTTAGCCAAGTACCATCAATTGAAACTTTGATATTTGTAACTCCTTCATGATCAGCAGCTTCAGATGATTGTTCTGCTGCTTCTTCAGCTACAAATAAAATTGTACAAGAATAGCATATGATAAACAAATAAAAAATAGTGAATTTTACCGCCTCTTCCAAAACTTTCATCTTTCACAACATCTAAAGCATTTGAATATATTTTCTGATATTTGTTCCAGTTTTCAATTTGAACTGGTGGTAAAATATTCAACATGCCTAAAATTGTAGTCATGCCTGTTCGTTTGATTCCAGCAACATTAGCTGCCACACATGCCATCATGTTGAGTTCATCCATACGTGAAGTAGATGAGTGAACCAGTTGTGTTGAATTTGTAAAAGATGTTTCAAATGAACAAGTGCATGAAAACGTGATATGGTACAGGAGACTGCGACGTTGAGTAACTTTTTCTGACATTTTACCAACACGATTACACGAAGGACAACGGAATGTATTAACCAAGTTGAGTATCATGCCGATATTGACGATAATATTTACACTATTGTATGGAATATCATGTGATTCAGATTCATCATCAACAAAAGCTGGTTCATCTTCGTCTTCAATGGTCGATTGTGTTGTTGAAGTTGATCTAGCACGAAGTTGAGCACGAGATAACTTTAGTTTTTTTTCTATTGTTGTTGTTAGATGCTCAATCGATGTTTGTGCAGTGTTATCTATCGAATTTGTGCTTATAAGACGTTGGAATCGAAGATTGTGATTTTGCAATCGTTTAGAAATATATTTTTTACCCATCTAAAATATAATTATTATTATTTAGTGATGGTCGATCATTACGAGATGCACAATTAGAAGCAATCAAAACACTTCTTGAAAGTTGCTATCAAGATGCAAATATTACTATGCCTTCACTTATTTATCATATTTTATTTGAAAAAAGATTCGATGATATTTCAACTCGACATCGTCTTACTACAGATACTGTTATAGTAACCGATGCTGAACGACGTGAAGCATTTGTAAATGAGATAAATATTATTTTATCCAAAAAATCCAAGAAAAAAAAACATCTACTACCACCAGTCATACTTCAACTGATGCGTCTTCGGTTTCCAAACGATCTTGACAAAGACAAACCTCTCAAAGGCGCAACTGATGTGTCTATTGATGCTTTTGTCCAATGGACAAAGCATGTGAAGTAAATGATGTTATCTGTTTTTCATTTATTTTTATTGCATCAAACAAGAAAAAATAAAATACATATAAAAAATGAAATTTTTTTTTTTGTTAGGCATGATTATGATTCATGATGATAATCGTCTATTGTATTCGTCACGAAAAGATCAATAGATGCATCAAGTATGGTCAGTAATAAAGGGACAATTGACCAATAACCTTGAAAATTAAATATTTGAAAAAAGATGTCACTTGAGACAAGAGTTTTATGGATGACATACGGTGCCGTAATTTGACTTTTCTGAGACTGTATGAGTCGAAATGAATCTAACTATTAGAACAGAAGAAGAAAATATGACGAAACATCTTTAGAAATGAAAACATTAAAAAATTAGAAAAATGTTTTTTTCACATATCTTGCCAAAAACCCTGATTTTTCAGAGACCTATCGACCTTGGATGGTCCTGATTTTTATAGGATAGATATCAGGGACCGTCACAGGGCAGGGCTGCCCTGATGCCCTGACGCCCTGCCCTGCCCTGCCCTATCGGGCAGGACAAATTTTTATTTTTAGCCCTGTCCTGAGGGCAGGGCAGGGCATGACAGGACAGGACACAAGGCAGGACAGGGCAAAATAGTTTACCCTGCTATCTTTTTTGTAAAAAGTCATTGGAGAAATATTCTCTAAATGTAAATATAAAACTTTGAAAACATATATATTCTATATAACTTCACCAAATGTTGATAACTCTATGTCTTCAGTTGATGTCATTACATCTTTTCGATCATATACTCCTTCTAATTCATCACCGTCTTGCAAGAATTTTGTCGATTTTGAAAACATCCGAGATCTCATACCACATCAAAAGCATTCATACCATATAATAAGAAATGAATCTTCATCTTCTGCTAAATACGGAAGAATCTTCGATTCCTGACTTCACTAAATAATGATAATCAATTACAAATATCTACTAGCTTTATTGATAGATACATTGTTTTCATATAAATATTCTACTGGTGTCACACATCCATTTAGAAAAACCTAGAGAAACTGGACGAATATCGATAACGTTTGATTTAAAATCTGTTACATGGCACTATTTTCACCCTTTTATAATATTATCTTTAGCCTAAAATTTAGATTTTTTTCACAGCTTTTAAGAGTTTCTCAAATCTTTTTGATCAATTATGATTCAT
>CAJNOL010003413.1:0-22916 GCA_905250125.1 Rotaria sordida
AAGTGTCTGTGACATGGAACAATATACCACATTGAGAAAAAGAAAAAAGACTTTTGAATTTAGTGGATTTCGAATAGATACGAGATCCCAAAATCTTTCAACAATACCAAAGTTTGAGGTCTAAAATTTTAAAACAATATATTGCCATGTCTGTCACGATTTGCGACTGCGCCAGGAAATGGAAGCTCACTTTTCTCACCATAGGCTTCAACACTCGCTAACTATTGTGTTTATAAAACCTAAGTGATTATATCTAATGTAATACAATAATTTTATCAACACAATTTTCCTTTTCTTGTATGAAATTCAGAACACAAAGAATATATGAATAAATGTGCTATTCAACTCTTCAAAATTTCTGTTTCTAGGATCCAAACTTGATAGATTCAAATTTGAGATTATAACCATGCGACACATACACCTTATTTTTGATGGACACATTTTCATAATAGAATGATTGTTTTTTTTGTTTTGTCACTTCTTAGGTCTATTACATCGACTCAATAAACTAAGAATTGAAACAAAGAAACGCTTGGTCAAAATGAATCTGTTCGGAAAAGAATGTTCTATTAGTCAAATACCAGATCGCGAGGAAGTGGCACTTATATCAAGTCGAATCTATATTGTTTTACTCAGTATAGTCATGACAATACTCGCTCTTTTAAACGGTTTCAGTTTAATCAATGTCTCCGAAACGGTGCTGTCACCTTCACTTGCCACATTCGAACAACTTCAACAAACATATCCAGCCACACTCTCATGTTATTGCCAAGAGGCTGTTCTATCGCACAATAATTTTATGTCTATCGAGCTGAAATTTCATCAGGTAATATATGTAGATCGATGATATTCATATTCATATGAGCATCAATTTTATATGCATCAGCAGAGAATAGTTCGTCATATGAGAATGAGACTTTTCTTCGAATATGAAACGTTATTTACGGGACTGGCCTCAGACAGTTAACATGGAAGAGAGGATAGAGCATCGTGATATTTTTTGAGAGAGAGTGGAAAACTTTTTGTCACCAGACGCAAGAAAAATTTTCGGCTCCGCTAGAAAAAAACGGAACCTTTTCATGACAAAAAGTTTGCATCCACAATGGTCCCCTATCAGATCAGCCTATTTGTTTATATACAAAGATTCTGAAGAATGCATTTATAGTTCGTATGATTTTCAAACGCAGAGAGCTCTTGATTGTTGGTTGATACCGACACATAATACTACTCACCAAACATAGAAAGATCTCTTATAAAACAACAGCATATTAAGCTTAGTTTATTTTAAACCTCTAAGTGCTGTTGTATATGATATGATTTCTAGTTTACTGATTTCTAAGATTTTTCATATCATGTATCGTTCAGATCTGTTCGAGTGCATTTATCAATACAACATGGACAACGCTATTATATGGATATGGATCCTCTGCAAACAATCATCTGCAACTTGATCGACATCTTCTCAGCAAGCATTTTCAAATTTTGGGATGGATGTGTGAAGAAATAGCAAAGAATGTCGATTTTCAAATAGATACATTCCTCAGAAGGTTGCTGCTCACTGCAACTGTAGTATCTCGAAAACCATTCGAAATACAAATCAACAAGACCGTCGCCCATCACATTGAACTCATGCCAAAGGAATTTCGACGGATACAATATTTCCTACTTGAAATGTTTCATTTCAATTTTTTGCCGACAGCCTTCAATACTGATTGGTTGTTGGAGTACGGTGACGAGTCGAACGGTTATCTCATACGAAGTGTACCTCGCGTATTCACTAACACTACGTGCAATTGTATGGTTTCGGGAACATGTCAAGAACCACTACGAATCGGTCCACCTGATCTCTTTTTACCTGGTCTTGTTGTTGGTTGTTTACCTATTGATGGACTTCGCATGTCTACACTTGAATGTTTCTTCTCATCAAGCTGCATCTCTACCATCCTCACTTATCTTGAATACTATACAAAAATGGATGGCTCACCACCTACAGATTTCGTTCCACCGACGGTATTACCCTTGACTATATCTCCATTAGACAACTCAACACCTTCGCGTTTTCCTAAGAACACTTCAATCGGCACACTCATGGACGAATACTTTATCGAAGAATGGACATTTAGAATGTCATACGAAGATTATTTTACTACATGTGCACCAAGTCATTGCAATTTTGAATATGTTACACGTAATAATCCTTTGTACGTGGCTACATCAGTACTTGGTCTCTATGGTGGTCTCACGATTGGCTTACGATTCATCATCTGGAATGTCATAAGACTATATCGATCGCTGAAAAAGCATATTCGTTCTCGTCGAGTTATTGCTCCATCATGATTTAAAAACCGACAGACAGAATTACGTTTGATCAATCGAATACTATATAGAATAACTCTTTTTACTCTCAAACTTCATGTAATCACAAAGCTTTCTCGCTTTTGTTTCGCCTTGATATTCAAATAGCTTGAGCCACGCTGTCGTTGTTGCTTTTATACTGATATCAAATGCTTGTGGTCTAAAGTTACATGTTCATCGATATTGTCTTGTAAAAAAGAAGAAAAACACTGAAAATTCATGATATAAATTAATTTATTTAACCATCACATTACTATCATATTATCCATGTGAAGCATTGAATAAGTAACTGAAGTATAATGTTCATATCCCATTTCCTATGCTTTTGATCAAAATTTTACACATCCTCATCATAATATGTTTCTTAAAATTCAGAAGAGAAAATTCGAAAAACAAATACTTGACAAAGAAAAATAAAGAAAAGTAGAAATCCAAAAGCATCAAATAGTGGCAGTCTCCATGGAGAAGTATGTGATCTCTCATGCTGCGTTGCTTCCTTAATAGATTGTTTCCTTGGATCAATAAGTCACCTGACTTCAGAAGTAACGAAAAAGCTTCCATATAGTTTCTCAACTATTTCAATAGATAGTTTATGTGTCTATGTGACATTGATCGAAATGCAAATTGTTTTAAATTCGACTATAAATCAGTTTACAATTATTTAGGACCGATTTATTGTGAAAATGATGGTCAATACTATCAAGACAACAATACTTGTCCAAAATCATCATCGTGTCGCTGTAAAGAATGTTATTATGGTACTCGATATCAATTTACAACGAAAGGATTCGGTCTATCACTCGATGATATTCTTGGTTATAGTATTTGGCCTAATTTTTCTTTTTCGAAACAACCAATCATAGTGAAGCTATGTACAATTGAAACGATATTAATGTTTGCAATTGCCATTGTCAATGGTATATTGTCTATAATCACATTTCGAACAAAACAATCGCTTCAAATAGGTAGTGGTCTTTATCTACTTGCATCATCAATCACATCTTTTCTTACAATGACATTATTTACAGCAAAATTTGTTTTACTTCTCCTTTCTCAAATGTCAATAATTACTAATTATTCTTTTCTTAAATCAAATTGTCTCTGCTTAGATATGATCATGAAATCATTTTTGGCTATCAGAGATTGGTTAAATGCTTGTGTGAGTATTGAACGAACATTGACCATTCGACTCGAAATCAATTTCAATAAAGTAAAGAGTAAACAAATCGCTAAAAAAATTATATTTGGAATATATCTGTCAGTCTTTGCAAGTTTTATTTATGATCCTGTTCATCGTCGTTTACTTGAAGATACAGATGAACAACGAATCTGGTGTATAGTTCGTTACTCATCATCTGTAAGAATTTTTGCCACATTTAATAATATTTTTCATTTTATTGCACCTGTTTCTATCAATTTCATTTCAATTATATTCATAATTATTTTAATAGCACACCAGAAATTCAAAACTCACAAAGATCAGTCCTATAAACAATATCTATAGCGACAATTTCATGAACACAAACATCGATTATTGAGCTCATTTATTCTAGTTATCGTTGCTCTGCCTCGTCTAGTTATTTCACTGATGTCCAATTGTATGAGATCTCCTCGAAATTATTGGCTATATATTTGTAGTTATTTTATTTCATTTATTCGACCATTACTTACATTCATACTTTTTGTTGTCCCATCTGAATTCTATCGAAAACAGTTCAACCAAACAATTACTCATATTAGAAAAACGATTCAAACTCAATTTCAACGCCAATAAGTATTACAACAAAAAACGAATTATCTTTCTGATCGGTTCATATGAAGATTCACTTACAACTATCATGCTTTTCTTGTTGTGACCTTGTGTTGTGCTTACTTACAATTTTGTTTCAATAAAAAACAAAAACAGATCTTCTGATGTCTGAATATGATTATCATGTTTACATCAGTGATGTACCGATGGTTTAGTCTTGCATTTGTTATCGTTCAGAAAATATTGCCTTGTCATGAATTAAAAATCCTCCGAGGTTATCTTATCAATTTTATGCACGATTGTATAGTATTGTGAAGTTCTCACTTGTAAACAGTCAATGCATAGAGAAAATCCATTGCAGCAAATAGTTGTTCCCTATATCTTATCTACACTAATAATCTCTATTCGGTACTATGATTAGACTCTGATGACTTTCTCTACTTTCTATTATTCGACGTCGAATAAAAGTTATTCGTATACTTTTTCGTATTAATATTCAATGATAAACTATTGGAATATTCTGATGAAACTTATTAAACTGACAATTTGCGATCTACATGCGAGAGCCAACAGTATTTACTACCCTATAGATGTATCGACTATTTCAAAAATCGATCCGTCGACTTCAATTCGAATAGCAACATAATATACCGATCAGAGCGCGAAATCGAATCGATTGAAGGTTTGTAAAAGTTAGTCCGAATCGAATCGAATGGAAAATTTCTTCAATCGAGTCGAATCGAATCAGTCTTGAGATGCCTTATTCGACTTTTTTTTTCTTTCGATCATGTAATAATGTAATACGTTAGTGATGATTGGTTTACATGAACAACACATATAAGAGAACACAACACCAATTTAGAAGTTGTAATTAACTTCCTCTAATTGTTGTAAACGCATTTGTTAACTATGAACGTGTAATCAAATAACAAATATGTATGATATTATCTAATGATTCTTCGATAAGTTAAACACTCTTGATACATATTTATTTACAACTGTACAGAGTCTTTTGTCTTAACAAATTTCATAAGAAAAACGGTATATTCATTCTTAACTACAGACATGTAGAAGTAAAGTGACATGTATATCTGTTCATATCGATACTGTTTAATTATGTCTACACATTTATTCTTTTTCATATGTTTTGGTTATTGCTTTTGAATGAAAGATTATAAAGAAAACGATCTTCTACGATTTTATTGTAAAGTGCTTTGGTTAGTTTTCGTAGCGGTTGATTCTTGTTGGTCCAATTTTGCGGCATGCACTCAAGTTGCGAAATTTCAACTGTTCAAGAATTAAGTTCAGTCTTATTTCTAGGAATGATTGACGCAGAAGTTTTACGAGCAACTTTATTCTGTAAAATCTGCTTTCGTATACACAGATGGCATGACAAAGCTAAATGATCATAAAATATGTATGGAAGTACCACGTACATATAAGGTGAGGAAAGCAGTAGAATAAATATTTGACGAAGAAATAAGCGGAACATGTGTGTCAAACATGGTGTACGAGAACAGTAGCATTATTTTTACTGTTAGTGAAAGTCGAATCGAATCGAATCGAATTGAAAATTAAGTGCGGTCGAATCGAATCGAATCGAATTGAAAATTAAGTGCGGTCGAATCGAATCGAATCGAATTGGGATTTAAAAAAAGTAGATCGAATCGAATCGAATTGATTGAAGATTTTTTCATTTTTTTCGCGCTCTGATACCGATCTTGAACTGATGGATCAATCCGAGCGGCAAAACTTGCTTGATTAAACCTCTTCTCTTTACTTTTAATAGTTCGATTTTTTCGACAGATGACTATCTCGCTATGTGACAGTAATATCACTTACTCTCAAGATGAACTATTACAAACAATGATTATAATATATTTGACAAGCAATTCACATACTTAGAGTCCATTCGATTGTGAGTTCGATGAGGGCGTGGGTGTGGGGTGTGTTGGTGTGGGGCATGGGTGTAAGTTTGGTGTGGGTGTGGGGTGCGTGTGGGTGTGAGGGTGTGGAGTATGGGTGTGAGATGTATTCAGAACGTGATCCTAACCGACGCCCACATTCACACATCCACACCTACACCCACACCACACCCAAGATTCTGATTGTTGTAGAATTATTTTTAAATATGCATGATACTATTTTTTCTTAGGTAACTTGCCATGCTCTAACCAAGCATGATGTAAAAAGAAAAAGAAATACTGCTGCAACTTTGAAGTATGGATACATGATACATTGTACTTATCTTGAAATCTGAATATATTGATCTGTGTAGGCTATAGGTGGATCATATTTTAAATTAATTAATTTGATAGTGAGAACATTCATTTAAACCGAATATGATCAATCTTCTTATCTTACGATACACGACTTTCTATTGTTAGACTTCCTATTCTTATGGTTACTAGTCAGAACAGAAGGAAAAATCCGAAATAATTCATCCTCGATCAATATAATTATAAATAACCATTATCTTTGACTAGAGTATTGAACTATTTCATATAGAAATAATTATAAAGGAATATGTTTTTTTTTTACTGTTTGTATTTCACATTATACCGAACGGTCTATCGTTGGTTTACGTGTAGTTTTTGTCCCACTCGAATCACATAGGAAGGTAACCTATCTTTTCTCGAGATGAGAAGCTAATGTTTATGAAATGTATAGTATCTTAGGTCAAAATTTAACTAACTTTTTTAAATGAATAATCATTCTCATAATAGAATCAATTTATAGATACAGCTAATACATACAAATTTCTATGAATAGATAGGAATGACCTCAAATATTCGAATAAGTTTTTTCTCAATGGAGAAAAAACATATCAAACTGATCTCATTAGAAAAGTAGTATTAATTACTAATTTTTAGAGATTTTAAAAACGAATAGCTCATACATTTCAGTGGAAGAAATATTTTAGATGCTATTTTTTTCTTATTTAGACAAACTTTTAGCTACTTCGATTGAATTGGTTGCATATTTCGCTGTCGTTGTAGATCATCATATTCGAATCGAATACTCTTTTGTCAAATATCTACTTATATATTATTGTGATCTAAATGGAGATACTACCGCCTGCAGAACATCATTTTACACAGAATAAAAGTTTTAACTAACCACTTTTTCAAATAAAAAGTGATCTGTATCATCATATAGTGAAAGTATATGATCAACTGAAAGCATACGGCGTACATTCAACTAATCGAATGAAAAACTGGTGGCTTCCGATATGCAGGAATAGGTGATACAGCTCGATGTGATTCATGTGGTCTTGAAGTGTCCGAATGGATTCAAAACATGGATCCATTTAATGTTCATCTCGAACGTAATCCAAATTGTACATTTGTTCGTTTTGTACAATCAAAAACTATGTTGATACTCAATCATGAAGAAAATTCGGCTAAACCAATGAAGATAGAATACAATATGGATCAATGAAATCGACAAAATAAATTATTTGAACTAGATATTCTTAAACAAATACGTCAGCGAACATTTTCAAATTGGCCACATGAAACAATACCAACGAAAGAACAAATGATTATTGCTGGATTTTTTCATTGTAATGTTGGAGATCGTGTTATTTGTTTATATTGTAACCTTATTTGTCAATAATGGTAAGAAAACATTAATGATCTGGTGAAAATTCATAAAATATTATCGCCAATGTGTCCTTATGTTCTATTTGTGCTAACACAAATAGAATCTTCATCGGTTTTGATTGTCAATGGAATTTAAACAGATAATATTGATCATCAAGCAACTGTATTAAATAATAACAATCAAGTTCGATTCGAATAAATTGTCTATACATCACCATGCCATATTGCTTATATTAGTATTTCAAGTCGACAAGCAATATTTGAAACATGGACCAGCCAATCATCACCTGCTATCGATGATTTAGTTAAAGCCGGTTTCTTTTATACTAACTTTGAAAATATTATCACATGTTTCTATTGCAATGGATCGTTAAAGAATTGAGGCAAAAATGATAATCCATTAATCGAACACATAAGATGGTTTCCACGTTGTGCATATGCGAAACAACTAAGCGGTTCTGAGCTTTATGATAAAATTCAGAAAGCTAAAAGCATTCAGAAATGTTGAATCGTCTTTTTTTTCTTGAAAAAAGAAAACGATAAAATGAATAGTATTTGATTTTCTTTAATAGTGCAAGGCATATCTTAAACTTCGACCAATCAAATGAATAATTCATCTGTTTCGAATTATCAATGATTGCAAATAAACGATGAAAAATTATTATCGCATCTAGTCACTGCTCGACTTGATCTGCCAATTTTGCAAAGATTACTCAATCAAAATTTTAAACTATCAGTCATAAACCGTTGTTGGGAAGATCAACTTCGATTGAAAGGTGAGAAAATAAACATAAGAAAAAGAAATTATTCATTATTATATTGATTTATATTCAATTGTATTTTTTGATCCAGATGATGATTTTGTTAGTGATTGTGATTTATTCATTGTTTGTATTATTCTTCAGAAACAAATCGAACATATTGGTGGAAATAAAAATAATATTATCATACCAAGTGTTAAAATGAAATTAATTCTTGACCGACAACATTCTGGTTTTGTACAATATAAATTTGAAAAATAATCTATCTAAACGTAATAATTCATCTATAGATAGTTTGATTCAAAAAGAACATGTTTCACCATCATTTCCTATAACATCAACACAAGCATCATCGAAAATAGAGTCGATGGATGTCGAAACTGCAAATCAACATTCAAAAATAGATGAACCTATTTCAGACACTCAACTGTCATTAAATCATCCTTGTGTTAGTTGCTATCAAACATTTCGTACATGTCCCAAATGTCGTAGAGGAATCGAAGCATTTGTATGAGTTTATATTTAATAAGTATTATTGCCGAAAATAATCAAATTTAATCTATAAATTATTTATTTATGTTCTAGTCATGTCATATTTTTAGCATTCACTTTTTTTCTTTTGATTATTATACTCTGGATTATTAAAACTTAACTATGAAATTATAGAGCATCATTCAAATTTTGAAATTGAAAACATTATTCACCAAAGGGTGTGGGTGTGGGTGTTTGTTATTTCACTCACTCCCACACCCACCCACACCCTCAAAATTCAAGTTCTACTTTTAGTTGATAGGACTATAGTTAACATTTGAAATAGTTTCTTGCCAGATTTATATCAAAAAAATGACTGTTCTATTTGACCAAACATAATTCAATCAAACAACTGCTGAACGAATGACTGACTGAATGAATGAATGATTGTTTTATTTGAAAAAGAAATATATGGCTACTTTGAACGTCAATAAAGTAACTGATATTACCATCATTAGCATCAATCTATTTGTACTGAACATTGTCCATGAAATCTTAGAAAAATACTCGTAAAGTTCGACCAACAATCTCCCACGTTTACGATGACTTTTATGCTAGCTAAGTTGAAAGTTTTCAGGTATTGAAAATCTTGTTACTTTTGGACTTGTAATCAAAAAAACACTTACCAACTTTCAATCGAGATCTTGAACTTTTTGAAATAATAAAATATGACTTTTGATTTATAATGACGTTTTCATGATTTTTTTACTATTTTAAGGTGTCGATATTTTTCTCTAACTACAAATAATAACTAGATCTTTCTGCACAAATTTACAGTGCTCAGTTAGTAGACAAATGTGCAGATAAAGATGTAGACATGCGTGTGATCGAGCAGACCATCAACAGTCATTAATACTCACGCTCTCATTTGTACGAATAGACAAAGCTTGAAACCGTTAAAAAGAACAAGTATTACATTTTTGCTAATGCTCATATGATTATAGATTTATTACGAAGATGCTAAGTTCTGTAGCGTATGAGATCAATTCTCCCATATACTACTGTTTGATCGAAACAACACTCGAACATTACATTAATTACGTAAATGACTGATACGTGGATCCATACCCACGTTGAATCAAACAAAGATTTCATCTGATGAATTTTTTTATATTTACTACTGTTATTTGTCTATCAATTCAATCAAAATTATAATTCCACGAAGTTAGCTTTCAAAAATAACATGCATGAGACATACATCATAAGATTAGTAGTATATAAATAAGATGAAACAATTTCTCACCTCAGAATACGATAGATGGAGTATCGTAACTTATGGAAGATATTCAAAATAGAGTATGGGTGTGGGTGCGAATGTGAATCATCCCTTTATTCACAAACACACTCACGCCTAAACTCTCACACTTCTGTTCGAAATCGCGATCGTAGTAGCTCGTACTCACTAGAAATCTAAGAAATTTTTCTTCTATGATAGAATATCACCAATTAAATCTACTGAATTCTTCTAGCGAAGAGAGACAATTTTTAAATAAATATATTCTACAATCGAACCGTACAGATCCTCAAATGATCAAATATTTAAGATAAGACTAATATTTTTCAAATAAAAGAGTTGCATTTTTTTTAACCAAAATCTAGAAAATAATCATTATGCCAATATCTATAAAAACTAAAAAGGTAGAAAATTTTGTCGAAATATTGACTTTCGTATAATTTTGGAAGCAAATACGAAGAACAGTTAATAGTCAATTAAAATTTCATCATGTCGATCACAGTTCGTAATTTATTGACATCTTTGTTTGATTGTCATTGGTCTTCTTGAATAATTTTTTTAGTTTCTTCACCGTAATAATATGTACTCCATGTTGTTTCAATTTTTTCAATTGACTTTTAATTGTTGACAGGGTCACACCTCTACTTGCATCTTTAACAACGTATGTTATATAATTCAAATCGAAAGCATCAAGAGCAGTTGATGTTACACAATAATCTGTAGCCAATCCAGCAATAAAAACTTGTGTAACATTTCGTTCTTTCAACTTATCGTGTAATTCGGTTTTCCTAACTCCATAATTATCAGCAAATGCTGAATAACTGTCAATATCGGGATCAATACCTTTTCTTATATGAATAACTCTACTTGACGATGAAATGACATCGAGATCCTTGTGTAATGCTGCATCTTCTGTTTCCTGTATGCAATGTGTAGGCCATAGGACTTGTTCCATTTTGTATTTTGGACCGAGATACGTTACTTTATCGAACATTTTTATTGTTTGATTTTGATCACCTGCTAAATATTGTCTGCGAAAATGAAGATTTTCGAAAAATGATATATGATTCCATGGATGCCAATCTTGTGTATAAACAATAACGTCAAATGGAATGGTACGAATTAAATTATTTATAATAGGAATAACTTCGGCACCATCTTGACCAGCAGGACTTTTTGATAATGAGAGATTTCCATTTATAAAACAATTTTGAACGTCAACAACAATCAATGCATTGATAGGTTGTGCTGATTTTTTAACTAGAAAAGCATAAAATTAATATTATATCGTTTTATCTTCTCTTCCTACCTCTCGATGTCTCTACTACCTTCGAAATAATTATGGTCTTCATTATTAGGATAGTAGCAAACCAAAATAAATATAGTCGATTCATGTCGAAAAGAAATTTCGTTTACTAAAAGACTTGAAAATTTGGTGAATTATCAATGAATATCGGAAAAAAGTCACGCATCTCTCACCAAACTGATACTTTTCTGTAGATGTGTCATATATCACTTTTTTACACTGATCAAACAAGAACAAAATAAAACACATAAAAAAAGTAGACATCTTTCAGTATCGTAGACATGTTTACAAGAAAGAATACTAAATATGACTACATAGGATGAAATGAGAACAAAGTTAAAAAGATATCATTCATTCAGTTTTGTGTAAGCTGTAGACAAAACATGTTCAATCAGAGAAGAAATTCTTTACTGTTATTACTACTTTTTAACGTTACCGAAAGGTCAAAATAAATGTTTCCAATACTGATTCAATTCGATTCATTTTGAGTGTCCCTCGAAGTACGTTATTTATGTCTAAAATATGTTTTATTCAAAGCAAAAGTCAACTAGGAATTGATGTAAATAAAAAAAAAATAATCGAACCTGAATTGAAGCTGCAAATTCCACTTCAACTCTATCTCCCACATTTTTAGAACAGCCTCACTCAATAATTCTAGACTCGAATCTTCTAGATCTATCATACATCGGCATAAGCAATCGGTTTTCTTCAGAAAATTCGCTACAAATTCAAATATGATCTATTTTATTTCTGTCTTTTCATGTCTTCGAGAAAAAAAATATTGTAACATGAACGAGATTGGACTATTTTGAAAAACGATCAGATTAAACTTCTCGTTGACATTCATTTGTTTGAAAACATATATTAATGATAATAGATAATTTATTTTTTTATACGTTTTAAGATCAAGTATTTTTTTCAATTAGAATCTTTTCTGTCCAAAATTTGGTTTTAGATGATTCTATCAACATCCGATTAATGTAAAATTAACAAATTCTTTTATACGATGTCGTCTTCTATTGTTATCATCGTATGTAGTTCTACTTTTTATTTAGAATTTTTATTCATTATCCTTGTTTTAATTTTTTAATTTATAAACAAAAATAAATATGCAAGGTGTTTCCCGGACAAAAAAATTGAACTAACATCGATTTTTACATATGAACATTCCATTTATTTTTTTCGTTTTTATTACATCATGTGTTCGTATAAAATAAGGTAAGCACTTAACTTTTTAATAAAAATATTCGTTAATTTAAATCAATGATAGGTTCTGAATATAACAGTAAAAATGAAGTTTACATGCATAACATTGCACAAATTATCGATATAATAATGGATAAAAATCGACTATAAAATCATGATTCATCATAAAAATCATCAATATACTCAAAAAAAAAAAATTTGGCGATTTATCACGTTTAACATCATGATTATTGTTTCGATAAATCGCCAGTTTTTGAGCGATTCTGAGGACATGAGAAGGATGTAAAAAAAACTGACAATACCCTACCGTATGTTGCTGTTTGATTATTTAATATTGATGAAAAGAAAAATTAGTCTATATGTCGAGCAAAAGCAAAACGAACATAAATACTTTTATCAAAATTAATTATTAATGTTTATGCATTAAAAATCAGTGAAGCATATCGATCCTTTTCCTTTTCTGTTATTCTTTTCCTTTTTCTTTCTCTTTGACCATGATTCATTTTTATTTTTCTCTTTTTTTTTCTTAGTTTTATCATAAATCATCATTATTTTTTCATGCTTCTTTAGTGAGAAGGATTATATATATTACCTAGTTGGTATGTATAAAAAGAAAAACGCTAAAAAATATCTGACCTTGAACTATCACAATATACATTAATTTCTAATTGGAATCGTTCTTCATTAATGGAAAAACAATATTCAAATTTTCTAACAAGTTATTTATAATAACTAACAAGAATTAAATTTCTGACATGAATTCAAGCTAAAATAATAATAATCTAGAGAATAAAAAAAAAATTAGATGTTGCTTATTGCTAAGAATTTCTCTTTTGGTTGTAGATTATAATCAAGTTCTTCAAAAAAAAAAAATCAATCCTTTAAATAATGTTAATGCTTTTACATTTTAGAAATAATATTCAGATATATGATCTGTGACATTTTCAAATATTTTTGAATTGTTCATCAATGTAATACCATATCTTTTTATCCGATTTTAGCTTGTATTCATTTCATAAATAAGTATAGTATAGAGGAGTGTCTGAACTGAATAAAATTCACAATTTATAATACCAATGATGTTGTTTATGCCAAAAGTCAGTTTAAAATTGATGAAATTTATTCAAAATAATATCGTCATCATCTTTAATTCAAGGTGTGGGTGTGAGGTGGGGGTGTGAGTGTGGGTGTGTGTGTGTGGGATGGGTGCGGGTCTGTATATGAACGTGGGAGAAGACACCCACATCCACGTTACTATCAGTGAAAAAGTAAAATAAATATCATCAAGAGAATGAACAAACAGAGAAATATGTTTTAATATTGATTATATCGATTTACCTTCCATTCTTCTTGTTCTATTATATGCATTGTTATTCTAAATGATATTTATAGTTGTGAATAAAAACTAAGAACCATTGTATTTTGATTTTTTTTCTCAATGGTAGTAGCTAAAAATTCCATTTTGTAGAAGTTTTCAGATTCAGGGTGTATGAGTGTGGGTGTTGTCGAAGATAGAACACCCAAACCCCACACAGTAGCACATGCATAAGTACGCGTTTATTAATCGTATGTATGCAATCACAATTTTTCAAATTTTAGGCCAAGCTTGCTAGATCATGCGTGACTGTTATTCTTGCAAACACTCGCATGTAAGTGACAAAGTGATTTTATGTGTACATCCAGCATAATTCGAGTTTTACTAAATGCTGCATGTCAATGCGAAAATTTTGTGTATACGAAAAATATCATCGAGGTGATTCTGCATCGACACGCAAAGGTGTGGATGTGGGTGTGAGTGTCGAGGGAAAGTTTGTTCTCAACTCACACCCTTAACAATGAGCTTTGTAATGATTCAAATTGAATCATTTACATGTGGATTTTATTTTTGTTAACATTCTTATCTCGTCTTCTCATTGAATAATAAAACATGAAATTTGTTGTTTTTCAATTTTTCTATCACGTGAATAAATTCAATGTCTTAATCGAGAGAATTTTGCTTTGTGAAAGTCTTGTATTTTTGTAGAAAAATAAATACATTTTTGATTTACGTTTGATAAGAACGAGAAAAAAATTACATAAGACAAAAAGAATAGATATTGTTGTATGCCTACTTTTCTCCGCAGCCTATGCAAATAATTTCTAGGATTACTGTTGTGACTCGAATGAAAATCAACGAAAAACAAAAAAATAATATGATTAAAAAAATAGTTTCTATGTCAATAAATACTTTTCCAGTAGCAAATTCGAGCAACATGCGTCAGTAAAAGGATTTTTTTAATCATTTTCGATGAACAACGCAAGATTAACACACATATATAAGTGAAATTTTTTTTTAACAATGTCAATGTCTATTTTAATCTAGAATGACGATATGAGTTTACGTTTTGTTCATGGTAAGTCTGTGATAATTTATCAAACAAATGCATAAGAGTCATTAGAGAATGAACATTTTGCTTTTCAAAATTTATCACGTAAAAATAACAACTAATTTTTCCATACGCTCATGAATAAATATTAAAGTATAACCTACAATATAATAAAAAATAAAATAAAATAATGTTTGGTTTTTTGATAAAAAAAAAATATTTGATAGTGCAAAGGTGAATTGATGTGAATTTGAGCAATAAAAACTCAATTTAATATATAATATTTTTCTTATCTATAGACGATTATCCATTATCGTTAACATTGTTGTTCGAAAATACAGATGGCTGTACAAATAAGAATTTAACAACAGAATTCAATGGTTAGTAATGATAATGATGATTTACATACATATTTATATCTATTTTTCTAGTAGATGATGATTGGAAGAAAACCCTTGACGAGTTGTTTTCGGAAGCACATGATGTTGGAACAACTAGTCGAACGAATAACATCGAGCAGTTGATTGAAAGTTCAGTTGATTGAAAGTTCGGTTGATTCTTCAGCGGATCCATCTGTCAGCAATGAACCAAATTTAACGGTGATAACAAATGCACATATCGAATGTATGTTTAAATTTTTATTTTTGAAGAATTATATTCATGATTTCAATATTTATTTCCATTTCTATAAAACAAAATTCTTCTGAGTTTATAATCATCGATGAAACCACAATTAGAATAGTACGAAAATGAAACGGTTGAGACTAAATATTTTAATAATCAGAAACTCACGCTTTGCAAATCACAAAAATGAAACTATCAATAAGCTATTGGTAGTTTCATGATGTAGTAGTATGACCTGAGCTCAAGCCTTCTCATTAGTTTTGACCTTGTAATTCTAATAATAAATATAATTTCATATAAACAAGAAATCCTTCCAGTGATTTTTTCAATAAAAATTTCTCATGTTTCTTATATTGATATGCTCTAAATTGTTTGCAGAAAGCATCAAATAGTTAAGTTATAAAAATTTACCGAACTATTCTTTTCTATTGACAAAATTCTATTCTTTTCTTAGAATCATAAAACCATAAATAGTAGTTTTCTTCTCTTCATTATAACCACGAGAATGTCGGAGTAGTTCAAGTAAATCTATCACGTACTATAATCAACCTGTATTAGACTTGAATATGTCTAATTGATCATATTAATTTATAATATAATTCTATTCATATTCAGTACTATAAAATCATGACTTTTATAATCATAATTCAAACTGAATTGTTGACAAGTCTCTTTACTTCGATCTGAAGCCTTTTTTTTCGTCTTTTAATTTTGATGAAAGAATTTTTATTTTCGTAGAAGAACATTCGATTTGCATAGATTTCTACTCAATAAAAGTTACCTAGAAGAAAAACAAAGCCAGGCCAAGGCTCTCACCATTTTTTTTTCATTCTTCATCATATATTTTAAATATTATCGAAACGAAAGAGAAACAAACAATAGAATATATAAATTATCAGAAAAAGAACAAACTTTTCCAGTAGCAGAATTTATTTACAGAATGGAGTAAAATACATCGGCAAAAAAGAAATCTTTTAATTTAGAATAAACATATAAATACAAGTGCCTAAAATATAACAAAAAATATGAAATGATATACGCTTTTTGATAAAAGAAAAGATTAATTTGAGCACATAAAACTCAATTTTATTTTTCTCTTAATCTATACATGATTGTTTGGTATGCTTAGCACTATCATTGGGAATTGTAGATGATCGTGTAAGTGAGAATTTAACAACAGAATTAATTGGTAATTATCATAGAAAAATCACCCGATGATATACAGTGACGTTTTTGTATGTATTTTTGTAGACAATGAAAATTTGAATAAAATCCTTGATGAGTTCTTTTCGGAACCAACTAATGTCGAAACACATATTGAAACGAACAACATCAAGCAATTGACTGAGAGTTCGGTTGATTCTTCAGCAGATGCATCTGCCAGCAACGAATCAAATTTAACGGTGTCAACAAATATTCTTAATGAACGTATGTTTAAATTTTTACTTGTCAACGATTGTATTCCTCGTTTCAATATTTATTTCGAAAGTATTTTCGTCATCTTGAATTTCTATGGACTTGTATTTTCTCTCTACTGATTTTACTATATGCTACAGAAGAGTGTACATAAAAATTTCCAAATATTATATTCTGTTCGAAAAAAAATTCTCGATCACTATGTAAAATTAATTTTTTTTTTGAATTTAATCCATACGTTTTTCTACTAACTTTAGCGATCACATCAACTGTTAATTGTTCGATATACTTCAAAAATTCAATTCAAGACAGGTTTCGTATTCATAGTGAAAACGAATTTCGTCGGAATCAGGTTAGAGGAATTCCAAAAGTAAGAGATTGTGCAGGCAATTCAAGACTTTATCTTGGTGGAGTAAGTTCATAAGGATTGAATGATTAATTTCCGTTTTTTTTTCGTAGTCAGTTTCAGCTCTCGCTGATGCATTAATCGAATTTTCAATAGTATTCAAAGGTCCTGATGAATGTTTCTATTAAGCTCCCTTTAAATTTGTTCGTAATGATGGTCAAACTATTAAATTCGAAAATCCGGATATTTTCGATTTATCACAAGATGCGACTAATGATAATGGATTTTTAGCGTAAGAAAACATTCTACATTCAACAGCTAAAATCGTTTTATTTCAGTTTGGAAATGGCTATCTGCAAATCAAGAAATTCTATGTTCGAATGTAGTGATGGACAAAACACTGGAATATGTCAAATTGAACGATTTCCTTCTGGTCTAATAGAATATTTTCAAATCTTAAACTTATTATAAGATACATGTAACTATTTTTTATATTTATAGGTAATACAGTGAAAATTGATCATGAACAATTATCATTATGGAAAATAAATGAGAATAGAAATAGCACGAATGAAACTTTTAAACCTATAACCCCTACGAAATTAGCTAAATTTCTCAAAGTATATACTGTCTATATCATTGGTCGTGAGACTTATTTGGATGCTGATAAAGGACAATATGTACCGGAAAACAATTTTCGGATTCTTTCAAATGCCTTTACACCGAGTAAATTATAAATGATTATCATAAACATATTATTTTATATGATCTGTTCTTGTTAATTAAATAGATAGTCTATGTAAAGCAGCGCAATCTAATAACAGTCTAAGTGGATTACACATTACTCAAGTAAAACTTTCACAAAATGAAAATATCAATCAATATGATTTACAAGTCTCCGTTATTGTAAGTTATCATTATATATTTGAATTCACCAAAAATACATATCTTGTTTTTTTTTCCTATGAAAAGATTCCAGAAATGTATAGATGTACACAATTAAAAAATAAATATTTAGAAGTTAAAATCTGTACTGGTAACGAACAAGATTTAAATATTCATCCTGATGATAAACTTCTGGATAATCAAACACCAGTTGATTCAAGATTAATTCCTGTTGATGAATATAATTCTACGTAAGGATATAGTATAATTTAATTGTTAATAAAAATGATATTAAGTGAATTCCTTGTATAAAAAAAATTCAAGATTTTATATACGCCTCATTAGATTATTTATGGTCCGTTGTTTTTTTTATAGTTTCGTGTTTAACATTATCAAACTGACTGGAAAAGAATACGTGATAAATTTTATATCAAATCAAACTCAACCGATTCCATCGAGTACATAAACTTTGCTTTAAATAGGTTTATTCATTTGATTTTTTTTAAAATTTGTCTATTTATATAGCGATTCAGACAATAACATTCAATAATGTAAGTATGAATAGTCTTCGTGTACAGTTACAATTATGTGATTATTCGAACGATATTTGTGTTCCATATCCAAAATCAGTTGTTCTATCTGATTTATTAATTGATGGCAAGTTCTTTTTTTTGTTATTCAGATTGTAATGAATATTATAGAAATTTGACATCTAGGTTTTGCTTCTTCTGAAGAAGTACATACGATTTCATCACAAGAAAGTGATAGTTCACCGGATGATGATAATTCAACTGATGATCATTGTGCAGAATCATCAACACACGTTAAACAATCATATCAGAAAGAAACTCATGAACGAACTGAGTAACTTTTCATTAAATAACTTTCTAATAGTAGTTCAATTATTAAATTGATTTGCTTTTCTATTCTAGGTCACCTGAACAAAAAATTCAAAAAACTGATATTGTTGATACTGCATTTGATGTAAATCAATTAAAAACAAAATATTTGTCTTTTTTAATTTTGACAAGGACATGAAATGTCTCATTGATTAAGGTTCTTTAGAAGACTCATTTATTTAAATAAAAACTAAAGCATAAATAAAGAAGATTTTTGTCTGAAACTATATTATTTGTTACTTGACAAAGAAATAATCTCGAAAAATGAAAGACATAGGAAAATCATCATCAAGTATTACACATCAAACGAACTAATATTCTGCCTTTAACGACGCCTTCTCCTTTCCAGATCCAAAAATTCACTTTTTTGCGATTTTTATTTTTTTGCATCTAGCACGATATTCAAGAGTCCTCTACCGAATGGCATATGAACGAAAAGTTTTTATGTTTATTTAGATCCTTAAATAACCAGACTTTGGAGCAGAGATGTGCGGTCCACGGGGTTCACCCCGCGGGCCCCGCGGGGCCACGTGGCGACGGGCGGGCGAGGAAGAAAAATTTAATTAAACGCGGGATTAACGGGGCGCGGGTATTTTCCAGCACACGGGCGGGCGGGGCGGGTAATAATTTTTTTAAATGACACGGGTCTCGGGCGGAGCGGGTATGAAATACACGGGTTCGGGCGGGTAAACATTTTTTTTCGGGTGTGATGAAAGATCGTCAAAACTTATCACGGGATGTCCTTAGTATAGGTATGTAGTACAAAGTACATATTGATTGGTTCATTACTTTCATCCTATTATGTACAAGATTGTCTACCATTTGTTTGTTTCTTTCTTTATCGTCTGTCATACGCAACTTCTACTATCAATTTATATTAAGTGAATAACTGGACTAAAACTTATTTTATATTTAGAATTATCGTTTGAATTTTTTTGTGAATTACTACTTAGGTCTGACCAAAAGTTCTGACAACATTATATGAAAATATAAAGATAAGGAGATATCTTTAATTTTATTTTATCAAATTTTGAGGACAGTTGCCATGATTATTTATACCAAGTTTGATCCTTTCCAACGATTAGTTAAAAGTTTTTTGAAGTTTTTTCGAAAAATTTTTAGGTATCATGGACACCGCATGAGCTAATCATATTTCATTTATTGTGAAAAGTTAGCAAAATCTTGTTCGATCATATCAGTTGCATTCTAGTACTACTAGTGATGAGATATAGATTTATTTTAGATAGGTTAGTCATAAGTTATCCGATGCTGGCTGGCTTATTGAAGATGAATCGTCAAAGACTATTGTTCATGAATAAAGATTTTAGAAAATGCTTTGTTTGGTATATTTTTTAAATCAAATACTCCTGAATGTAGATAAAGGCAAGACTGTAAGTCACAAGTATTAGGCTGAACGCTCTCCAAAACATTTTATTAATCAAATATGGAAACAAACAGAGACATCAGGTTCATAATGTACAAA
Organism: Rotaria sordida; assembly: GCA_905250125.1. Classification (NCBI taxonomy): domain Eukaryota; kingdom Metazoa; phylum Rotifera; class Eurotatoria; order Philodinida; family Philodinidae; genus Rotaria; species Rotaria sordida. The sequence continues at coordinate 20,768 of CAJNOL010003413.1, forward strand.
ATTGCTTGACGGTCATCGTTGACTTCATACTCATCTAATGTTATTAATTGCATGACAGAAGAAGGCATCAATATAATATCATATCTATCATATTCGCCAGGCCTGATACTATGTAACTTTTCGCTAATTAATTCTATTAAATGTAGTTTAACTGATTAAATAAATGAAACATGATAAGCTCGTGCGATATCTAAAACTTTTTTCGAAAAAAACTTTTAACAAATTATTGGAAAGGTTCGAACTTGGTATAAATAATCATGGCAACTGTCCTCAATATTTGATAAAATAAAATTAAAGCTGCCTACTTACCTTTATATTTTTATATAATGTTGCCAGAACTTTTGGTCAGACCTAAGTATCATCGAATTACATGATTTATCTCCTGATGAATCACTTAATAGGACAGCTTCGTCGAATACTGATCGTTCATCTACAATTATTTCTTCATCTCTCAGTCATTGCTCATCGAGTAATATTAAATGTAATTCGTCAAATATAAAAATGTTTTTAAAAGAACAACCACAAAAATACGTGCTTGTCGACAATCACAAAATGAATCATTCAAAACCATCTCATATAGACTTGAGTTTTGTTTTTGTAAAAAATGATTTTTCATAAAAGGAATGCATCATTAAAAATAAAGTATCTGGTAAATAAAAAATTTCTTCGGATTACACGGGGACGGGTCGGGGCCCGTCGCAAAAATGGCGGGTCGGGCGGGCTGGTCTAAGAAGCTGCCTGTGCGGGGTACGGGCGGAGCGGGTATAGATTTGCCGGGGCACAGGCGGGGCGGGGATTCTCAAAAAGAATAACCACGGGGTTCGGACGGGACGGGTTTGTGAATTTTACGGGGCGGGCCCCGCGGGGGATGGAAAATCAATGCCCCGCACATCTCTGCTTTGGAGGGCGTTGGTGTGGGTGTTGAGGTAGAATATGTAGATATTATTTGTGGCTAATCTGATTAGTATAAACTTGCAATAATTGCAAAACAAAGAAGCGATAGGGTTTAGAAAGTATTACATGTTTATATAGTAAGACTGGTCCAAGGTTCTTTTCGCAAACTTTTGTTTTTATGTATACACAATAACAGGCGATGCGCCCTAAAATAATCGAAGTTGTACATCAAACGTGAACATTTGAAAATAGAAATTTGTTAAAATGTTTTGATGACATCAATAATGCTCTTCTTTATTGGACGCTAAATTTTGTTAGTCTTTCCAAGTAAGTTTTTTATTGTCAGAAACCTTGAACTGCAGCATAAATTTAAAAAAATGTGCATTTCTACTTCCACTATCAAAGGAAAATCTTCATCAATTCTATAGCTCGAAAAAACAAACTTCCTATCACCAGAAGAAGGCTGTTATACTGTACCAGATCAAAAATCGAAATTTAGTTATTAGTTATATTTCCAATAACTTTTATGATCATCGAGCTACATGTATCAAACTTAGATGATCAATTTGTTTGCCTCTTGAAAAATAGATACTAATTTCGATTAATTTATGTCATTGCAACGAATTGTCTTTCAATGAATTGTTCTAGCATCGTTTGGTAAAACGTGAAAAACTGCATTGATCTATGGTATTAATTTTGACATTCAGATTAAAACATAACAAAAACTATAGACATTACAATTAACAACTAAAACACTCCATACCTACAAAAAAATCCATAGAACTCAAAATAACGTAATCTTGAAAATACTTCTTTTCTATCTAACAAAAAAGAAAATTAAATACACCGAAAGCTGTCGATCTTCAAGCACTGTCTTTCTATCATATTGAAAATGAAGACGGAGAGGTGGCAGATTTACCATGAAATCCTGCGATATACTTTAGATAAATTAGTTTCACTTCGATTATCAAATGTAGCTCCATAAAATTTGTATAAAACTGCAGGCAGATTATCTATTGTAACAATTTTTCGGAAATCGTTCGCAAAATCTGAGACACATAAATTCGACATAAGTAAACAAAAAGATGTCTCTTAAATTTAATAATTCTTTGATTGTTTTTATTGGTTTTTAAATCACATTTCTTTATTTACATGTTACTTGGTGAAATACTTTGTAGAGATCTTCTTTTCAAACTCCGTTGTTTCACTAGTACCTGACTCTGCTAAGATTTCATTTAAAGATCATCTCTGTAAA
>CAJNOL010003414.1:0-17679 GCA_905250125.1 Rotaria sordida
CAGAAATATATTCCTATTACAAGAATAGATTATTTGTCTAAAAAAAATTGTAAAAACACATTTTTAGGGATAATTGATTTATCATGGCTAATATAGTAAAGTGGTACATAGATTAGTAGGAGGACCTAGACGTCCATCAATAACTGTCCTGTATCCTTTTGTTAATAGTTTATTATTTATACTGTCACTATTGTTGGCGTCAGAAATAGGTTGGGGTGCGTGTAAGACAAATATATCGACAACAGCAATAGCTAATGATCTGACTCTTTCGCCAATCAAAAGAAGCAGAGTCAGGACGTGTCTTTATATAATATTGTGCAAGGTGAAATCACTGCAAAACCAATCATTTTTAAAAATCTTTCTAAAAAATGCATTATAATGGGATGTAATCCGATTGAAATTTTCATTCTAACATACATGCGTTAGATAGAGGGAGTTTAGATGTATAGTTCAAGATACAATGGGAATGGTTATCTTCTCATATCCTAATATTGAGCAAATGAATTCGATCATTTGCGTGCTAAAATAATAGGAAACTGTGATGATTTTTCACCAAATTTTTTTTTTACACTTCATCAAAAATGCTTGTTGTTCTAATGAAAACTTAGTAAAAAATAAAATAATTTGGTCAAAAATCAGTACAATTTCCTATTCTTTTGGCATGCAAAAGACCAAATTCATTTTCGATCGGTGGAAGGCTCAGATTATTAGCTATTGTCGTTGTTGAGATATTCGTCTTATATACATCCCTACTTAATTCTGGCGCCGACGATAGGTGTCTGAAATTTTGTCGATGGATCATATTTTAAAAAATTTCAGTTTTTATTAATCCACATTCTAAATACTTCATCATTTTGTTTTCAAATGAAATAAAATCATTAAAGATAAATAAATAAAATTGTTTGGTTTTGATTTGTTTGAATCTAAAAAAGATGTTGAAGTATATACGGTAGAAATTTGTACACCTCCCTCTCCTCACAGACAATGACAGGCATCACCATGGAAATATTACAGATAATGACAGACACGTTAGAAACGGCTCTTCACAGACATGATAGATATCTTAATAGCGACACATCACAAATGTGACAGACATCTTAGCAACGCATCTCTCCCATCCGTGTCATAGATAGTGATAGATGCCTTAGTAATACTCTTCTCTTCCCTTCTGTGTTGTAGATTGTGGCAGACGTTGTTGATATATGATTAAAGATCGTATATAAATAACGTCTCGTTATAATATATGAACTATACTTTCTTATTGTATCTGTAGAGGATTAAAGAAAAAGTTGGTGAAGACATGTGTTCTAGAATTGATAGAACCAAAACAATTTCCCTATGATTAGCGACAACAGTTATATCATGTTTCATATTTTAATCCCACAGAGAATGCCCTAACAGCTGTTTTATATTGATTAAAAAGCAAAAAAAAAATGATTTTCTTATTTGATTTTGATCAAATTAAAATAACAAAACTAATGTTTAGTCTTTAGTATTTTGTTAGAAATTCGAATAAACAATATTTATCGATCAAAATTTTAATAAACTATTCCAAGAAGAAAAAAGATAAAAGTTTTAACTTCTTCTTTTTTCTGTTTGATTTTTCGACACTACTAATGAAGACTTTCCTTCTTTCAACTATTTTCAAATTCTAAAATTTTTATTTGTGTATCGTTCGAAATAGCATCGAGAATCAAAAAACACGTCATTTGTCTAAACCAACAGGTTCACACTACTTTCATATCTGATATTTATAAGTAACTTTTATTAATTAAATCTAAGAAAACGATACGCTGTAACATTAGCCTCTGATTGTTTAAGACAAGTTCTATTGTTCTGAATTTCATTAAAGTTAGATCTTCGATGACAAATTATTGTTTGATGAATTTGATTGAAAATGAACAGACCAGCAAAAGTATTTCTATGCGATGAAAAGAAAATCTACCGAATGTACCTCAAACGCATTGAAAACCATTTAATTCTATTTTGCTTTAGCGATATATCATCAAAATAAAAATTAACAATTGAAATAAGTTATTCTTGTTGTACTCTATGCCAACAAAAACAAAAAAAAAAGTAAAATATTTCATCTATGAATACTGTCTCTGTAAATCAACGTATTTCTGATATTCAAGATGAACTATGCAAAATGATGTTATCACCTTGAAAAATATAAATCATTTATTCTGTAAATGATTTTGTTTCCAGTAGTATATTCAATAAAGATTTACCTCTTTGATTATTCGATGTAAACATAGAATGACTAAAACATAGTATTTCAAATATTACACCTCATGCACGAATCGATAAAGAGAGAAGAGATGAAAAACCGCTGGATCACCTTACTCACGGAGAATTTACATTAAGGAAAACTCCCTTAGAAAACCCAATTTTTTGAAAAAAATATCGAAGTTGAATTTTTGTTATAGGATGATGCACTGAGACTTTCTCTTTCAAAGTTTTTCTATTTTGGAAACAATTATGTTGTCACTTGCATTAGCAATCTTCATCTGTTATGTGCTTTAAAACAGTCCACTGAAATATATTAAAAATATGCAATTGTAATATGGCTTTCTTTTCTGGATTTTAATGAAAAAACAATCGATTTCTAAAACTTCTTTACCGGTTTTCTTAAAACATAATTTTCGGGCAGTAAAATTGAAATAACTCTCACCTGATTCAAGCTATAACCATTTTTTTCTTTTGTTTTGAAGCTCTAAATAAGAGCAAACTTTCGTTCGACCAGATTTTTTTATACTTGATTCATGAGCTGAGAAAACTGGATTTTACTCTCATGGAGTCATCTTTTTTTATGCTTATTTTAATACTATGTCGGCTAAAATGCTCATAAAAAATGAATAGCAAGGAATTTGAAAATTCTGTTCGGATAAAAATTGCGCACAAAGATTAACTTTAATTTGAAACCAGCTCAAGCTTTGTACCTCTTATAAGTAACGAAGTTATAACGATTCTTCTGGAAGCAATATAAACAAGTTGGGAAGTTCGATCTAGTATCAATTATCGGATTGAGATTTTCACCATAAGCGTTTCTCACTAGGATCACTCATTCCAGTAAATTTCAGTCCAAACGGTTCGTTCTAAGTGATAAATTGATTCTGAGAGGAAGGATCTTTAATTCATATTTATACAATAGAATGGAAGTCGAATACTTTATTCGCTTTATCTCTATCGTAATGCAGGTTTTTGAGCTCAAGATCATAATCTTTTGTTACTGTATTTTAGTTGTCTTAAATTTTATTCTATCTATTTAGTGAAAATTTCAATTAATCGCCTTAGACACGATAATTTGATATTTTTGGCTTTTGTGCTAAAATTCAATAAAATTCTAAGAGAATTATGTCTATGATATAACGATATCTGAGACATCGATGGCAAACAGCAAGCTAATATGCTGAAAGTTTATCAATTTTTAGAAGATATTCAATTGAAAAATAATAAAAATTAGCGATTCGGGTATAACAACACTGGTAACATCATTAGAATGCATTGAAATATCTGACAGAGATAGGATCAATTCGTATTTTTTTAAGGTAGAACAGATCTTATCTCGAATATTAAAATCTCTAAACGAAGTTTTAATGGTATTGTGAATTATCCTTTACAGACCAAAACTTTTGAAATTCTCTATTCAGAGCAAAATTTCTTGGTAGTTGATGCTAAGATTAAATGGAGTCAAGCAGCAAAGTAGTGCAAGATTTGTATTTAACTAGAGTAAATTTTTATTTTTTTTGAATTATTGTTTGTAATTTTCACATATTGTTGTTGTTTAAAATTTCCAGTAAATACATTTATATCCACTTAATGTTGAAAGCGTATATTCAATGTAGTTATCATTACGAAGATCTCCCTTTCCCAACCCAAAAATTTTCAGTTTTTTCATATTTTAAATTGAGTATGTGGATTTAAATGTCATCTATTTAGTGAACACATTTTAAGAAGGTAAAATATCTTTTTGTATGTACAAATCTCAATATTATATTAAAAAAGCTAAAAAGTGCAACTTTGCGTTTTTCTTAAAATCAAATTTTCAAATAAAAAAAAATGAAGTTTTTCTCCCTTTTCTCTCACACGGTACAATCGTTCGGACTCAAAGTTTTTTTTAATGAGTACTTTGATCGAATTGGGATATGTCTTTTTTTTCTTTCTTGATAATATTGTTCCTGTGAAATTTTGCAGCCTTTGTAAAATTAGCACCATCGAAAAAAAACATTTTTTTTTTGATAGTACTTTCGATATTTTGCCTCTCTTGAGCTGCAGAAACAATATTTTTCGAAGATAAAGAACGACGCACTCCAATTTAATCCTAGTTGTCAAAGAAAAAATTACAGCTCAGAAAGATATAGTATAAATTTTTGGCCTTTGGGACCCTATATTTTCCTAAAGGAAGGATCTGGAATTTCTGATTCTACAACAACTTTTGCTCTACCCATCGAGATCTATCTGCCCTGAAAGTTTTATAATTTTTCATTGAGCCGTTCTCTAGAAACCATGGAAAGGGCATTCCTCTTAATAATTTTTTCAATTTTAGTTTGATTATCACAATATATTAACTAAATCCTACGACACATTAGAACATCCTTCTATAATAGAAGACTCGGATGTTGTGAAAAAAAATCCTTTGTTTAAATCATAGTTCTTCATTGAAATATTACTGAATCATGTTCATTCGAGAATAAGAGTTATGAAAAAACTAGAAAAGAAAGTAATAGTTTGTGTATGCATAACGGGAATATATTTTCTTCATTGAGAGAAAAAAGAACTATTGTCAGTTAGAATGGAGACGAGAACAAAAAAGACAGAACTATGAATAGTGCAACCACGATTAATATTAGATGTCATTTGTATCAATAGTAATATACATTTAATTAATAAATACAATATAGAAGAACAACAAAGTGCATTCCTTTGTGATGATGATGATGATTCAAGTGCTGAAATTAATTCGACCATTGATTAATGTAAAAATGAATTAGTACATTCATCGGCATATTATCAATTGGAAACCTTAGATGATAATAATGAAAAGAAGACGATAGTGAAAAAAAAACTAAGAGCTCACATTTGTTAAACATCATCGACAACAACTAAATGAAACAGTTCAGTTTATGAAAATGTGAAAATATTCGATCCTTTATAGATATGAATTCATATTAGAAGACCTTTCAAAAAAAGAAACTCGTACGCTACAACATCATAGAAAACCCGAAGTCTATTATTGTGTGAAGGAGTTTAGTCATTGAGTTTCTCTTATAAAATCTATCAGACAAGCTTATCGACAGGTATATATGCATTATATTACTAGTAACAGTATACCTGTCATTTATTTTAATATGAAAAAAAAAGTTTCATTAGAATAAGTTATTCATAAAATCGATTAATTCAAATCCATATCAGTTTTAAAAAAAACCAGACTAAAAGACTTTTTAAGTTTGATAATCAAAATTTTTCTTTGCTTTTTCTAATTATTATTGTTATTCTATTAGATATGCTACAATGACCCGATACTATACCATCGATACACATGAAAAAAACAAAAGTATCAGGTTCCATTCATTTAAGCAAATATTGTTTATAGAAGAATTAATCACACACAAGTAACAAAAAAAAACGAGACAAAACTATATTAAATATGTGAAAGAAGAAAGATTTTCATTCTTATTAAAAAAAATGTGCCATCAACAACAAATGATGATTATCATTATTTCTACCTCTCTTACATCAATACACAGGAAGGAAAAATGCGAAATGAACACACAATTTTTTCTTCTTCTCTTCTCTCTTCATGATGATGATGATGATGATGATGACGCCCCTCGTCCATCACACGTCTTCATTTGTGTGCCTCAAGCGAACGAGATGAAATGAACGTGTGTATAAGAAACGAGAAAGTGCAATTATCACACACATATATACACGCAAATGTCCATCTTAGTAGACATACAGTCTCAAACAAAGAAAAGCAAAACTCCTTTTTTTTCTCCTTCTCTCTTTCTCTTTTGCTTCGGTTTTCTTTCTTTCTCTTTCTCTTTCTCTTCTAGTCTCCTATTCATTTGATCATCAGTCATGCCATCGTGGTGTGCATATAACTCTTTATTACAGTTTCTGATCATGTTCATTCTCTATTTTGGCAAAACATTATCAAGAAATGATAATTATCATCAAGTATTAAAAGCTGATGTTGGTCAAGATATCACCATGTCTTGTATATTTGATGAAAATAAAATTGAACAGGTAAAACAATTCAACAGAAAAATAAAAGAAAAGCGAAGCATATCACCACAAGATTCGTACATTAAAAAAAAGTTACACATCTAGAAAATCGTTCGTTTATATCATCTATTGTTTTCTCTTGAATAAACATTGTATGTGGTCTGTTCATATAAACTGTCTGTATATTTGTTCTTCGATTAAACAGTAGACAAGTATATCGATATCATTTTTCGATTATTCACTTCAAGTGGAAGTTTTCTCTTCATTGATGAATTGTTTATATATGTATTATTCGATACATCATACCGTACCGTCGGGGCTATTTTAATCAAAACATACACATATTAATGACAATGATAGGTGTAAGAATTCTTTTTTTTTTTCTTTTTTTAATCAACAATGTTCTATATGTCCCTGATGATTATATTTACGTAACATGCATCAGCATGTCCAATAGATTGATCATTTCATAGGTCAATGGCAATTAAACTCAACTTCCATCATATGACTATAGACTGTATTTTTCAAGAGCTCTTCATTTTCTTTCTAATAATATTCTTCTTCTTTGTTTTTTTAAGAGAGAAACAAAGTTTATTCAAAATAATGAATAGAAATAATTTAACAATTGAACATATGTTGATTGATTATAGAATACTTGAAAATTATTGAAAAATTGAAATTGACATTAAATTCATTTATTAGATAAAAGATGACAGCTGTCTATATAAACATACTTGAAAAGTTTTCTTTTTTTTTCTTTTTGGTTTTCTAAATTGATTTTATTTTCAGGTATCTTTTATGCGTCAAGTGACAGGTGATATATTATCACTTGGTTCAGAATTATTTGTTCATCAATCATATATTGAATTAAAACGATTTTCATCAAATCGTTTAGATTTAAAATTAAAATCTGTAAATCAAAATGATTCTGGTCTTTATTCATGTATGTTTAATGATGAAAAATTAATATCATATTTAATTGAAATATTTGGTAAGTAATTTTAAATTTTTCAATAGAAATAGATTAAATAGAAATATATATTAGTCCATATGTTTTTAATCTTAGATTTTTATTTATCGGATCATTAATAAAATTAGTCCCGACTCATAGCTTTTGTTTTTGTACTATAGACATCTTGATTATATGGATAAAAATAACAATAAGAACTTATTGATTCATCATCATTTATCTTTTTCTTTTCTTTAGAAAAAAAAAAGTTTCTTTAAGACGATTGCATGGTGTGTGTGTGTGTGTGTGTGTATCTACTAGTGTTAATTGCATTCTCTTTCTCTGTTATAGTTTTGACAGCTATCTCAATAAATTAGCGTTAATGATCCATCCGTATGTTCATTGATAGGAACAAAAGACTTGACCTTTTAGACACATCCGGAATATATGAATATACTCAGTTATGTGATATATTAAGCATTTTTCAGTTGCACCATTATAGATGAAAAAGAAATCAAAATATAATGTAGATTCACTAGAAGGTTAGAGAAATATTTTGTTTTTTTTTCTATGTTGTATTTTTAGTTCCACCTCGTTTTGTATCATATTTTCCATTGGAAGCAAGTATTTCATATCCTGAAAATTTTTCAATGAATTTATCTTGTCATGTTTTTGCTATACCATCTGTTAATATAACATGGATTCATAAAGATAAAAATAAACAATCAAAATGTAAGATTATTTTATCATTATAATTAATAAAAATTAAGTTATTTAAGATATTCATTATGGAGAAGATCTATATCTATCGTTTATTCAACCATCAGATAGTGGTTTATATGAATGCATCGCTTCAAATATGTATCATGCAACAATCAGTCGTGCTTTTTATGTCACTGTTCAATGTAAGTAAAGTTTATTTCCATCATATGCTATTCAATTATGAATAAGAGAGAAAAAGAGAAAGTCTTCTGATCGGATGACATTCAATTATGATAATCTTCCTGTTTTTTTTTTGTTGTTATTATTATTATTATTATTATTATTATTATTATTATTATTACATAATCATGTTTAGATTCCCCTCGAGTACTAATATTAAATGAAAAAACGCGAAATTTTCTTCATGAAACAATTTTTGTCAAATGTCGAGTATGTTCAATTCCACAAGCTGATCATATTTATTGGTTCAGACATGATCAACAAATAACTGATGTTAATATTCATATTAAAAAACAAATTATTAATGATCAATGTTCAGAATCAATTATGGAAATTGTTGTATGTTATCTTTTGTTTTCTTATTTAAAAATATAAATAGATTTATTTTGTTAAGGATATAAATGAATATCAATTTGATCAATATGAATGTCGAGGTGAAAATATTTTAGGACATAAATCAGATTATATTTATATTCAACAAAGTAAAAATATAATTTGATTTTTGATTTTTTTTTTTAAAATTTTTCTTCTAAAGTTTCAAAAGCACGGAAAGTAAAACAAAAGATTTCAACAGATGAAATAAATCGAAATGAACGTACTGCTTTATTACTGAATAAATTGCAAAAGAAAAAGAAAAATCAAACGAAAACAACAACTCGTAAGAATTTATCTAATAAAAACAAATTGTTTTTTCTTTATTTGATTTAAAAAAATAAAATAAAATTTAGAATCGAGTAAAAATCTTTTATCAAATTCAATAAAAAAGAATTGTTCATGGTGGTGGTGGTGGTGGTGGCTACTCAGTTCATTCATCTATTGGATTTGGCTAGTGTGAAAAACAAATTATTGAATTATTATTATATATCGAAGTCATTTACTCAGTGTCATTAACATATCCGGTGAATAAACATATATGTTGAACTTTCGCTTTTTTTTTTATTATCTGTTTGCAAAAAAATAAATATTAATTTGATGTTCTTTTTCTAAGATAAAATATATAATGAAATATTCAATTAAAAGTAAAATTGTTTTCAAACATTAGTTAACTACAATAAAAATTGTTATTTTCGATATATAATTGTTCTATTTGTGTGCCATTGAGAATATGCTAATGGCATAAAACATATATCACAATTTAATTTTCTGGTTCATATGCATAGATCATTAACCTTGGTAATCGTCACAGACAGTAGATATGAATACAAAAAAAAAAAAGAATTCTTATGCATTATCAATGCAACAAAGGTATTCATTATTCTTACGTCATAGTATTATGCCCATTGTGTGTTGAGATTATTTAGATTTATGATTATGACTAACAACGTGTCACTAAGAAAAAGGAAAAGCTCTTTGGAGAAATGAACTTCATTTCAATGTTCAATGAAAATTAGATTATTCAATGGAAATATAATATCATATATAATCTACATGATATGTAAAGTATACTATTGTTTCGAAAAATATTTGAAACAAAAAATAAAAAATACATTTTCTTTTTGTCAATTTATTTTAGTTAATAATTAATTTTTTCATTTGCATCCTCTTGTTGCTTGATCGATCAAAACAAACTGTAAAAAAATGAATTTTTCTTTTCATGACATAATCAATTATTTAAATATGAATCTAATTACGTAATTCTTCTTATTACAACAGTTTTTTTTTTATTCTTTTCGTCTTATCACAATAAATAACAGAATAATCTTGTAAAAAAATAATTAGTCACATCTACGATTTAATGACTAAATAAATTTTTCAGAATCAAAAAAAAAATCCGTCTATTTATAATTGAAAAAGATTCAATCGAAGAATATTTCCGATAAAAATATTCAATGAACATATGTTGAATGTATGTTAACTAAGAATAATATTGATTTTATATGAAACGATTTATGTTCATCTGACTGATCTTTTATATTAAACAAAAGAGAAATGAATAAGAAGGATTAAGAGATAATTCGAGTACTGATTATTTTTTTAGTCTACCGAGCACAAAAAAAATCGATTTTATGTTTTATTAATTATTATCGTTTAGAATAAACTTTCTTAGTAAAAAGAAAAACAACTAGTAGTTTTTTTTTTTCAAACGGAAAAAGAAGTTTCTTTCACTTATTGAGACAGCAATTAATAACACTCGGAAGTAAGTCTAAGAATATATATTTGAAGGACAATTATCTTTGAACAAATAATAAAAAGCCATTACTTGTCTTCTGTTGACATGAACGTGATTATAATCAAACAAAAGTTTTCAAATGCCGCCGACAGATGATTGACAACAATTGACAGACACACGTGCTAACGTAGGAAGTATTTACCTTATTTTATATAATAAAACGGAGACATTGACGCCGATTTCATTCCGTCAATAGTCACACAATTTTATTTCGATAATAATTTTAAAAGAGATCTTCATTCTTTTTTTTTTTTTTATTTAATATAAACAATTTTCGACATATCATTCTTTTCAAAAATAACATTTACTCTATTACATTTTGAATAATTACATTCGATTAAATATATTATTGAGCGAGAAGTTTTTTTTAATATGGGTTTTCCTTCTATTCTTATTGACATTATCCTTCCATACCAGAAATGAGAACATTGCGAAGAATAATATGACTAGAGACAATATTAAATTATTGATAGCACTTATGTCATTTTAGATCCCTATGGAATAGTGACTATGAAAAATGAAATTCTAATACATCAAATTTCGATTACAGGTTTTTTTCAGACAAAAAAATTTATCAAATGTGAATGTATAATAAACTAAATTAAGAATGATCTCTCGAAATAATATTCCTTTCATAACTAAAGACAAATATTTCTTGAATTAATTAAATCTAATGGTAATTATGAATTGTTCCTACAAGTAATTATTTCATTGAAAATAGTTGATATTTCCGTATTAATATAACATTTTGTTTTTAATTTGAAAATTATTGATTTAACAGCAGTGATAAACATATTTTAGTAAAACTTGATTTATTGAACAAAAAGAATTTTTTTTAATGTTGATGTTCCGACTTCTTTATACAGTCATTGTCAAGACAGAAAAGAAAGAATAAGAGAATTACAAATATATAGGGTATCCCAAAAGTCCATCGGGAAAATTAACGTAAATATCTTTTATATAATTCAAACAATTTAATTGAGTTTTTTTTGAAATATATTAGTAGTATTCTTTAAAGTTTTATTTTATATAATTGAGTTTAATACAAATATTCAAAATAATAACCATCAACTGGAATATATAAACCCATCATTTTCGAAATTCAAAAAGAAATACTGCTGAAAGTTTATTTTTGAATTTATTAATTTCTATTATCAATTTTCATTTTGAATACAACTAGAACTTGATATATGTCTTACATATCTTGCGTTTCACTTTTATATTTACCGATAAATCATATTAATAAGAAGAGATTTCATCTGAGAAAAGAACGAAGTCCTTCGATTTTTTAATATTTGCTAATATTAGTATAAAACGATATAACTTCAATTCGATCTTGTGAATCTTTTTCGTTAACGACTTGCATTTTTCCTCTCGCAATGATAGGTGACTCAAATTTGACTATTAACGAGACTATTTTTATTCTAATATTTATAGGCAGCAAATTTATCACAAAATATACGCAACAAAACTTAAAAGAATGTAATAACATATTTTAAAAAAACAATTACCTCTCTTGAATTGTGTAAGAGACATTTGCATTAACCATCCCGATGAACTTTTGGAATACCCTTTATATATATATATTCATTGAAATACATTATAGAATAATGAGTCATCAGACCTATATATATATATATATATCAATTAGTTATTTATTAGAACGTTCTGATAAATAACAACGCCAAGTCGATGATGTATTATGTATTGCTACCTTTAATCTTGACAGTCGATTTTGATATTTTGAGCCCTTCTGGGTATATTATGAGTGGAGAAGATGTAGCTGTTCTATTGAGTGTAGCTTGATATTGTTGTATTGCTAATTGTTCGCGGATTGGTAACTTGTATGGATGTGGAACTTTGGAAAAAATTCGCCATTTACTCCAACTTATTTTAGATCCATGCTGTTTTCAAAATCATGAAGAGCAGATTTTATGTTAGGACTTTTGGTAGAGCTTTTGTTATGAACGATTGATCCAAGATGGAGTAATTATGCACTTTCACAGTTTTTAGACGATTGAATCGTCGGCAAGTTGTTGGAGAAGCAAATTTTGATTAAGAGTTGCATGTAGCATAAGTAGATTGATTATACAGTAGTTCGTGGTGTCGTCGGGCTGCTTGACGAATTGTTTTGCCGATATACGTGACATCACATCTTGACATTTTATTTGATAGGCTAGATGAGATTGGAGATCCTTTGGAATAGGATTTTATTTTAGAGGAAAAAGATCTTGAATTGCTGGTGGAGGTCTTGGAATCGATTGAAGCTTTATTTCAGGCCGAATTTTAACCAACTTTTTTCCTAAAACCACAGTTAATCTATCTACATACGAGATATCAACGAGTAGAGTTTCCTTTCTTGTAGACTGTTGTTTTGGTGTTAATGATGGAGAATCTGTAGCAGAACTTGTTGTTGTCGAAATATCTGTTTGAAGAGTAGTTGTTAATGAATTTGTGGCAGAAGCTGTTGCTATTGGTTTTTTCTATCCGATAATATATCTGTCGAGTGTGAAGCAAATTTGTTGGTCGATGAAATTCAACCGGGTAATCATTTGTTGGTGATACACGCCCAGTAAATTATAATTCCTTATTTAAAAGACAGAAAGTCGAAAATATCCTAATGGCGCTCTCTTTGTATTCTATAGGTATGAACGATGAAAACTTGGTCAGCAGTCTACTATATGCAGTCTTACGAAAGGTAGTTGTTTCAAAATATGAATTTGAATGAGTAGCGAGTGATGTAAGATGCTTAACATTTACATCTCGAAAAGAAAGAGTATGACAAAATTCAAATTCTGTTGTACATTATTTTGCTCAATGAAACGAATTTTATATGTTTAACAGAAGTGTCGGATCAGCAATTTCACTGATGATGGCAATAGTATCGTCCTCGTATCTTTTCCAGACTATAAGACCATGAGTTGGTAGCTGAGACATGAGCTGTTTTTCTAACTGTACAAGGAAAATGTCCGCGAGTAGGAGCCCCAAGGAACTCCTATATCTGTCCAGTTCGCAAGACCTCTCCCTTTCCTTCTTTATCTGAACATCGTTCGTAGATGGTCCTGTTTTTTTTATAATATGCGGCGTAAACACCGTACATTTTGTACACTTTGCTCATGAAAACAAGTGTAAATGTACATTTTGCTCATTTAAAACAGCATGCACTGTACATTTTATTTTAGATTTCCATTAGAAACACTGGTACACACCCTTTCATTGTTAGAATCTACGAAAAAATAAATGAGAACATTAAGAATATCTAATAACATTAAAATAGAGAAAGGAAACGATAATGAGAAGTAAAAAAAAAGATTGTTGTAGAATGTGCTTAAGAATAAGTAAGATTCATGTTGTTGAGTGACATCTCTATAAGATGATGGAATTTGGCAATCGATAATGGTAATGGCTGATCGAAGAAAAGATTGTAAATTAAAAGAAGAAGAAAAGAACAGATACAATATTTGTTAAGTTCAATGAATAAAAATCATTTTGAACTTGATTTTAATCAACTTCGAGTAAATAATCTATATAGATTTTATTTATTTATTTTAATCGAATAAAATTGGTTTTAAGGATCCATCTAGAATCTTTGAATTGATCAAAGTTGTTGAGAATGGAAGAAGATATTGACAAGTTTATAAAGTTATTTTTAATTGTTTTGTTTTGTTTCTTTTATTTTTTATTCTTTTAAAAGGATCGTCTTACAAAAACAAGTCAATTGGCTTCAATTAAAGTTATGGATGTTACAGAAGTTAGTTATGAATATATTTTTTTATGTAATCATAATTTTTTTTGTTGTTGTTCTTAGGGTCAAGGAGAAGAAATCAAATCAGACGTTAATATTTTTAAAAAAGTTGGAAATTAATTTTTTTTAAATATAAAATCTTATTTTTTTAAAGATATTCAAATCATCAAAATATTGCAATGTATTATGCAGGATTTATTAATAAATCTTTTTCAGGACGAAATGGATATGATCAATTATGGAGTATTATTATTTAATATTTTCATAAATGAAATATTTTTTTTTCTTTTAAAGTTGGTTATGGAATATTGTGATGTTGGATCAATCACACATTTAGTTAAATCAACAAAAAGAAATTCTTTAAAAGAAAAATGGATATCTTATATTAGCAAAGAAACTCTTAATGGTCTAAATCATCTTCATTTAAATAAAATAATTAATAGATATATCATGAAACAAGTGGGATTTAATAATGAATTTATTTATTTATTTACTTCTATTATTTAAAGAATGTTCTATTAACTGAAAATGTTAAAGTTAAATTAGTTGATTTTCGTGTATCAGCTCACTTTCATCGAATAATTGGACGAAAAAATACTTTTATTGAAACATCTTATTGGTTTCTATTATTTTTTAATCAATTGATATCATTTTGGCATTTTTTTTTCTATTTAGAATGACCGCAGAAGTGATTGCTTTTGATGAAAACCCTGTAGCAATCTAGGATAATAGAGTATATTCTTTCGAATCTTGATTTAAGAAAAACATTTCTTGAGAGTAAAATTGAGGTGAGAGTGCGAATGTTGGTTATGTGTAACCTATACTCTGAATAATCTGAATGACTAATATTGTAAAAAAAACTTTGAGATTCTACCAGAAACTGAGAAATGGTTAATTGCTGTAGGGTGCAAATAAAACATGTTCATTTTCTATCTCTTTTCAGATAAAGTTCAAAGAATGTCCTATGTTAGAGTCGACAATGGTGAATTGATTATCAGAGTGCCGATTGAATCTGATGGTACAATATCTAGTGACACATTCAATCAGCTCTTTCCAAATGCTACAGTATTCTTATTTAGAATAAATCGTTCGAATGTTTGGGCTGTGTATGTTATTAAATATATTCTATGAGTTTTTTTCGTTCGAAACGATGTCGAAACGAGTGAACCAACGAAATAGTAGAAATGCGTTTCTACTATTTCGTTGTTTACACGCGTGTGGACACCATTTCGAACGAAAAAAACTCATGGGATAGTGAAAACTCTACTGCAGCACATTAAGAATTTGCCATTATAGAGTGGAAAAAGATGATAATGGGAATTTCTTAGCACCAAATGACATTTGGAGCAACAACGCAGTGTATAAAGCGTATGATGCTCGTTGTAAGTAAACACAAAAAGAACTTCACATTGTACTGATTGTAACTTTTTAGCTCCTCGTCAACGATCATCACAATCATCATCATCATCATCATCAATCACATGGAACCACTTCTTATCTACACTTGGAAGTAAATTTTTCCATTACTATTTATCATTAAGATCTAATCAGTTTTTTGAAACGAAACAGAGAAAGAATTAAGAAACATTGACTTATTTTGTCTTTTTTGAACAATAGATTTGTTATGGCCTCCATCATCTGGCCGTACTCCTAAGAAAAATCAGTAATCATTAACATGATCATCATGTAAAAATTCAATTTTGTGTCTGTCTTATTTAAAGTCTAATAAAATCGTATTTGTAAAATGCTTCGAACTAACCTCTTCTATTTACTGCAACATTTTTATTTGTTTTGTGTGATTGTGCTTTTTAATGAATATTGATTTTCTTCTTGCTTACACACAACCCATATCTTATTATCTCACACTATATGCTGATTTAGTAGCTTTTTATTTGAGGGTTTTATTTAAATTATTTTAGCCATGTTGATGCTGTGATTTGTATCTGCAATATCATCATTATACGCGAATATTTATGAAGAATTGATTAAATTATGTTCGTTGTCGTTATGAACAAGAATCTTGTTGGTTGTTGGTCTGTCTTTGATTTGTATTGGTCTTGGTACAGTAACTCTCAGATGGGTCTGCAAACAAGTAACAAATTGGTGGTACGGTTACGATGACGAATGACAATGACTTCGCCAATTATTTTTTTTTGCTCTGTTTTCGAAAGAAAAGGTCTTTGGTAATTTCTTATCATTTAACTTATATATCAGATCCGATTCGGACTACTTTTTCTGGAATAGAATTCGATTCGATTAGTTTGGATTTTTATTTATACAGTATCATTGATCAAGGTGAAATACAATTTCCTTCCTATTTGCCCGGAATCTTGTGAATTAAAATGTATATGGAACGGAGGAATCCGATTTATTGCAAATCAAATCGTTCATGTTAACAAGCGTTTTTTGAATGTTGCCTGGACGAAGCACTGTAGCGTTTTTACTTCTAGTTTCACCTATAGTCGTGCAGTCAAGAATTGTTTTTGACTTGGGCAATACTAACTGAGAATATGTGCGATTTTCACTAGCTAGAAAAGCAACAAGCTCCATACGACATTCATTTTACTGAATTATGTGAGAAATTTCGTATTATTCATTGTTAATAGGAAAAACACTACGATACTCCGTGATAATTCGACTAACCATTTGTAACTACCGATTGAATCTTATAAGTATTCGAATAGATTGAGATAACGTGTTTAGTTGAATATAGTAAAAATAGGGGTCGAGATGATAATTCGGACATTAATGGGACTCGAATCGGGAAAAATGAATTCGGTTCGATTCTCTCCTCGATATGACTCTATTCGATTCGATTCATCTGAGTCGAATCGAACCGAATTGTTGATATCTGATTGAGGATGAAGAAGAAATAAAATCAGAAGTTAATGTTTCAAAAACAGTCTCATTGATTTGTTTTTGATTTCAATTGAATAAAAATTCTTCTTTGTCTTTTCGTAAATATTCAAATAATTGCAATATAACCATGTATTATGAAGCATTTATAAATAAATCTTTTTCAGAACGAAATGAATATGATCAATTATGGGTTATTATTATTTTAAATTTTTATAAATGGAATGTTTATTTTTTTTTTTGTTTTAAAGTCGATTATGGAATATTGTGGTGCAGAATCAATAAGTGATTTACTTAAATCAACAAAAGGAAATTCATTAACAGAAGAATGGATATCCTATATTAGTAAAGAAATTTCAAATGGTTTAAATTATCTTCATTCAAATAAAATTATTCATAGAGATATTAAAGAATAGGTTTGATGTTTTTTTTTATTTAAATAATAAATTTATTTATTTTACTAAAGAATGTTTTGTTAAATGCAAATGCTGGAGTTAAATTAGTTGATTTTGGTGTATCAGCTCAATTAGATCAAACAATTGGACGAAGAAATACTTTTATTGGAACGCCTTATTGGTATTAATACTAAGTTTTTATTTAATTATTTATTTTTGTTTAAATAGGATGATACCTGACGTTATTGCTTGTGATGAAAATCGTCAAGCAACATATGATAATAGAGTATTTTTTTGTTTATTATTATTTTATATAAATAAATTGTTTGTAAATAGAACAATATATGATCATTAGGAATAACGGCTATTGAAATAGCTGAAGGACAACCAC
>CAJNOL010003415.1:0-22879 GCA_905250125.1 Rotaria sordida
AAAAGTTTCTATTTTTTTCTTTCGAATTTCAGTCTTTTTTTTTATTGCACATACTTGTCTCTATGCATATATCTTACTCTAGTAAATATGTAGAATTGATTTTAAAATTGATTAAAATGGCTATGGTTGATAAAAACAACTTTCTTGTTTTCATTATGAAACATGATAAATGTTGTATTGTGTTGTGAGGTGTCTTTTTAGAACTTTTCCTGTTTTCTTGATTGTGTATTTGTGAACAGTGTTCACCGTTTGTTTCGTTTTGTGCTCATATTTTTTTGGGAAAGTAAATAATCTGTTTTTTCGTTTACCCCATGAGCTCCACCCATGGGGTCCATGGCCAGGAATAAACTGAATTGGAAAAACTCAGCCTCTCCATTAGTGGAGAAAACTGCAATACAGAAAATTGACTGAAGGGGCAACCTATCCATGAGGCGAAGAAAAACATCACATTAACATCTCTGATGTGAATCAATGTTTTCATTGATATTGTTTCTTCGCTAACTTTATTCATACTTCGCTGATGTGCAGAAATTTCGAGGAGATATGAATTTCAAATCAGAATTGAAGGAAAAAAAAATATCGTCGACATAGTTTTTCTATCATTATTTCTCTTATTTTTGCAAACTTTTTCACAAAACCAGGTTCAAGATTGCTTTTTATGCTTGCTTAGATCCAAATACTGACGGTAGAATTCTTATTATATTGATGATATCCTTGATAAATGATTATACTATTTTCTAGTCTATATGTCGCCTGAATATTGCTCTTGCAATGCTCAATCCTATATCAATGTTGTCAAATTTCGTCGTTTTTATAGTTTTCTTTGTTTGAATGAATTAGATAACCCTTATCTCAATACAGCCAATAAGAAAAACAGCTTTACCACTGGAAAACAGAAGAATATAAGTTCATTTTCCATTCGTTCATTCTATAAAAGTTAAATCGCACGAGAATTCTGAAGATAGATACGGCAAATATATTGTACAAGAAATTAGTTTTACCTTTAATCTCGATTAAAGACTGAAGAAAAAGAATAGCTGAAAAAAAAAACAGTGTTCGATCGATTTTTTTGTCTCTTATGTTGATAGGGCGGCAACTGGTCACTTATTTTTTAACCGTAAGTGTATCACCTTGTTTCAAACCAGCTCTATCTCCTTCATTTAGAATAATACATCCGTGACTTGCTGACTGATCTCCTTTGCTGTTGTCGCCATGAATTTGGAAGCCTGATCGTCCAGACATGTCATTTGATGAATCTGGTGTCAAATTACATCGTTCGCCTGATTTGTCACAACTGTTTGCGATTGTGTACTTTCCTTCAGGAATAGGACCTTGATTTGATTTTGTTTGATCTGTCTCGCCCTTATATCCGCTGTAGGACGATGTACACTGATCGGTATTGTCATTACAAAACTTGCCTGTGGTTTGGTTATACGTATACGACATGTTCACTTCTACAAATAAAAAGTCCATATTAATCACATAACGTCGACTAGCATAATTCGGAAGATCATTTTGAGTTTTTTTATTGTTCGCTAAGAATACGTACTCTAGCAGTTGAAAACCTTTTACTTTGGTGTGCTTTACCTGTTGAGAAATATGAAAGGCACTGAAACTGCTGCAATAATTATTTATAAGCAAGAATGTTGGTATTTTCCAACTTGTTTTATCGACAGGAAGAGAGAAAGTGGGTGTTGCGCAACTAATATCAATTATTCAGAGGTCATTCGTTTCTTGTACTGCTTACTAATCGAATGTGTTTGTATTTTCTTCTTCTACGCACATTCTATATTTATAATAACGTGCACGACACGTGTTATTTCCTCGACTGAAGGCAGTTTCATATGAAATAAAATCCGTGCGTTTGTGTATGTTTACAGGCACGTGTACGGATACGTGTCTCGGTATACTGATGCAAGTTTACAATAACTATTAATACATGAATACTTTGTGCTGCATCCTTAACCAATCAGACGCTTGCACCGTCTAACGCTCGTCCAACCAGCAGTTGTCATGTTGAGAGCTCAACTAATAGGGTTTTTTGGGACCAGAAGTTCATCCGACATGGTTTGGGCATGTGTGTGACTATGGGTATTAGTGTGGGTAAACAGCAAAATTCACACCCTTAATTAATTGCTGAAACATATTATCAATTATTTCTAACAGTTGATTTATTATAGCAATTATTATAGCATGATCTTCATTCTATTTTATAGGTTCAAAATCATTTATTGATCAATAATTATGACAATAGAGATAAGAAAAAGATAGGCATATTTCAATATCTGACGAAATTTAAATTCCTATATGTGTCATGCTCTATAGAACTAGTGAGACTAATGGTTTATTCGAGACCTTTTCTCAACTTTTTTTATTATCCTTTCCAAAGAAAAACTCAAGATACATTTGAAATAGTTGTGATTTTTAAATCATTATTTGTGTCTAAACAAGAATAATAGTTAGACATCGATAAGCTTCTTTTCGAGTAGAATATATTTTATTCCTAAATATTCATGCATGATATTGCTTTCTTTTTTTTGCAGATGAAGACTATCATAAATTTTACAAGCTGTTGGACAATCCAATCTATTGTTGAATATTTGCCTGTATTATGATAGCGGCATATCATAGATAAATAAATGTTAATGAGTCATTTTTTTCACAAGTCAATTGAACTTTGTTAACGAGAACAATAATATAGATACATGTATATAATAAATCATGACATAGCAAAATTAATATAAAGAAACAAAAAAAAAACGAATGACAAGTAACATATGTCAACATATGAGACCTTTACATCAGACAAGATGATTCAAAACTTATCTCAGGAAAATTCTATCAAGAAGAGCTACACTCTTTTTTTTTTAATTAAAACTATAGTTTTTTCAATTGAGTCTCTTTTAACCATTTTTCCTTTTTCTTTTTCTTAAACCAGTTTTTCTGTATATAACAATCGATATTGCAAGAAAATTTTTCAAAATAAAATAATAATATTTTCAAATAAATTACATTGATTAAAACTTATAGTTTTAATGAAAAACTTGAACAATTTTCTCATTGAGTTTCATCCAAAAGAAATTTTCAAACAGCTGCAGGTTATAGAGTGCTTTTAAGAAGTTTAATTCGATCATGTCTAGCATAAACCTTTTAATCATATGTATATAAATGAAAAAGAAAAAAAACAAAGCTCTTATTTTCCATTAAAATCATTGAAATTTATGGATTTTCTTTGTCATTCATGTTTACATGGACGAAAAAATTATCATCATCGTCATCACCTATTTCTGTGTCTTGCATATCACTATCTCCACTTTTATTTCTTATTCTTAATTGCAATAGTTGTACTTCATTTTTGATAAATGTATATAATTGATTATGAATATCATCGATTATTTTATCTTTTTCATTATTTCTAAACATCCAATTTGGATAAATTTTTTCATTAGTTCTTAAAGAACCAATATAAAACGTTCGATTTAAATCACCATTTAATTTTGCAATATATAATGAACATAAATAACATGGTAATTTTGATATTCCAATTTCTACATCATTATCATAAACTTCTTTTATATTTTGTTCAATTAAATAATCTATCATTCGAATTTCACTATGTAAACATGTTGATAATTTTAAACTTGAATCATATTCAACAAATTTATTTTCAATAAATCTATCTTGATATTCTTTTTTTATTTTTTTTTTTTATTTTTTTTTTTTTTTTATTTCATCATTTCCTAAACGACATGCTAACCAAATTTTATCAAATGAAGATGATGGTGTTTCCTTTAATTCAACGATTGTTTGAATTGGTTCAATAAAAGACCATTGAATATTTTTATATATTTGATCACATTCAGATTTACGTCTTTGTAAAGTTTTTACTATTAAACTCAATGATCGATGATGTGCCGATACTCTATCTAAATAATATCCGCCTGCTAGGAAAGTTCTTAACTTTCACAGGGTCCTACGACCACTTTCGAGTGGTTGTAGGGGGCGTCCCTGGGCTGCTAGTAGCCACTCGTCTGGTCATGAGGCTAGCAATCTCTAGCTGGACATTAAACAATCTCTGCTAACGAAAGGAAACATTATAGGTGCGTTAATGCACAAAATCATGTCTTCTTCGGCGGATGGAACGTTAGATCTTGTATAAAGCAATCAAAGAGAGAAATAATAATCAAACAATTAAAAAAATATCAAATACAAATAGCCGCACTAAGTGAAACGTGTATGTGTGATTCCGGTGTAAAATTAGTAAGCGACTACACGATGATCTATTCAGGTGCGCCATACGACAGAAAAACACGAAAAGCTCATGGTGTGGCAATCTGTCTCAATCCGATTGCCACAAAAGTTTGGAAGGATTCAGGGAGCGAATGGGTACCAATAAGTGAACGAATTATTAAAATTCGACTCTACTGCGCACCAATTCACATTACTGTAATTGCAGTCTATTCTCCTATTAATCCAATAACGAAACAAATGAGCGATGAAAATGATAAATTCTATAATGACTTACAAGATACATTAAATGATGTATCCACAAAAGATATGATCATCATTATGGGTGATCTAAATGCGAGAGTTGGCAATGATCAACAAAAACGACATCAACACGTAATAAGAAGCGGTATAGGACCATTTACAGTTGATATAGAAAATGAAAATGGGACGAGACTTATCGACTTCTGTGAGATTAACAACATCATAATCTCTAACACATTTTTCAAACATAAACTAGTGCATCAAACATCGTGGATGCATCCAAGAAATAAAAAATGGCACATGATCGACTATACTCTTGTAAATAAGAAGTTTAGATCAAGTGTTGAAGATGTTCGAATGCTCAGAGGGGCAGCAGGTACAATAGGAACTGACCACCATCTAATGCGTGTCAAGATTAAAATACATCTGAAAAGCAGAAAAAAAAATGTCAACTCGAAGAAAATAAACGTTGATAGTGCTAAGCTAAAAGATGACAAATTACTAGAAGCGTTTCAAAAAGATCTTCGTGACATATTCGATAATGCAAAAGATGATACAATCAGCATTGATCAGAGCTACGAACTATTTTTGTCACAGATAAAAGAAAAGGCCAAATATCATTTTCCTGTTGACAAAAACACAAACCGAAAAAGGAAAGAATGGTTGACAAGCGACATTCTTAAAGTTATAGACCAAAAATCAATAGCTTTTGTTGAATGGCAAAACAATCGTGGCTCTAATTTAGAGTCTAAATCTCATAAAGACTATAAACGCCTGCGAAAAATAGTGAAAATAATGACGGAACATCGTCAAGAAGAATACTGGGATGAAATATGCGAAAATATAGAAAAATCTATCAAAAATAATGATCCTATAACGGCTTTTTCCATCATTAGACGTCTCAGAGGAGGAAGTAAAAGAGGCGAAAACATGCCAGTGCAAGATAAAAGTGGTAAACTACTGGTAAATTCAAAAGATACCTTGAAACGTTGGCGTGAATTTTTCTATGAAACTCTCAACGTAAACTCATCAATTGATCAAAATCTCATTGACCTAATTGAAACACCGACTCTGTCAATAACTGAAGAGCGGCGGCAAAATGCACCACCATCTATTGAAGAAGTGAGGAAAGCATTAAATCAAACGAAGTCTAGGAGAGCCCCAGGTAGTGATGGAGTTACAGTTGACATCCTAAAAGCTGGTGGTGAACCAATAATACGATGGCTGTTCGAATTCTTTACTGATGTATGGGAGAACGAGCAGATGGTAAAGGAATGGAACATGACAACCCTAATCAAACTGTACAAGAATAAAGGTGATAGGAAAATTTGCGACAACTACAGAGGCATCGCACTATTGAATACAACTAGTAAAATATTTTCACGTATTATACTTAACCGTATTCATGATTTAGTAGACTGCCAACTATTAGAAATACAATCTGGTTTTAGATCAAATAGGTCGACTACAGATCAGATATTCACTTTAAAAATGACAATGGAAAAAAGAAGAGCATTCAATAAGCCTCTATTTATGTGCTTCATTGATATCACGAAAGCCTACGATTCGGTCAACCGTAGACTCTTATGGAAGGTATGTCGTAGTTATGGCATTACTGATAAATTGGTTAGCTTATTAAAAATACTATATAAACACTCAATAGCAAAAGTCAAAATAAATGGTGAATTGTCGGATAGTTTCGAAATGAATACAGGTGTAATGCAAGGAGGTATTCCTTCACCAATCCTATTCAACATTCTATTTGACTTCATCATAAGAGAAGTTATTAATGAAGCTGCCATATCAGGAGTAAAATTCTCGTATGGTAGTAATGATTTCTTTCACGGAAAAAACGAAAACCATGATGAATTTGACATTTTGGCATTATTATATGCAGATGACCTACTTGTAATGTGTGAAAAGATCTCTGATCTAGAAAAATTCATTAGTTGTTTTGAAAAAGTAACACAACAATATGGTTTGACTATGAACATAAAAAAAACCTGTGTGATGTCACTACAACAACTAAAAGAAGGTCAACATAGAAAGGTATTAAAAGGACAAGTTATCAACTATGATGACGATATAAATATAAATATTAGAAATCAAAAAATCGAAACAGCTGACTCTTTTACATATTTAGGTTGCACGATAACGAAAGATCAGCGACATGACACAGAAATATCTGTAAGACTAACAAAAGCTTCTAAAGCTTTTAATTCACTACGCCATGTCATATGGCATAGAAAATCAGTCTCTATCACAGCAAAACTTCGAATTTTTAGAGCTTGTGTAATACCAGTTTTACTATACGGTAGTGAAACATGGGCTCTTACTTTAAAACAAGAACAACGAATAACTACTTTCTATAATAAATGTTTACGGACAATCATAGAAGTAAACTTAGGTGATAGAATGTCTAATGAAACATTGTTAGACATTACAGGTCAACCATCAATTGAAAATATTATGCGTAGAAACAGACTAAGATGGTTTGGGCACGTTAACCGCACTACGAACCCGGACGGTTCACCATCATTAATAAAAAAAGTGATGTTTTCATATTTTCATGATGAAAAGAGACCTAGTAATATAGGAAGATGCAAACAGTGGGAGGACAAAATTCTAAAAGACATAAATGAATTACAAATACAGAACTGGCGTAGGTTAACGCTTGACAGGAAAAAATGGCGTGAAACAATTAATAAGAATGTTTATGTAAAACCAGTTTCTGCAAACATTAAAGATATTGTGTATCAATATAAAAAACAATCAGCTCAGAGAAGAAAAACAGATCTAGCTGTATTGACAGACTCAATAAAACGTAAAGTCACAGAAATATTGGTTAAAGAGAACAAACAATATAGATGTCCTGGCTGCACACTAAGTTTTAAGCCACAGGGAATTACAAATCACGTCAAATCATGTGTGGCAGCAAAAGTGTGGTGCAAAAGAAATAGGATTAAATAGACAAATTGATGGCTTTTCAACTACTATAATTGAATTGAGATTCGTATGATGGCTATTATCTAAACTGTTCATCAGAGGGTAATAGACTGATAATATCTTTTTTCAATTCTAGCGGCAATCAACGTGGTGTTCGTCGAAAAATAGACAATAGACTCTCTTACTTTTTTTGTTCTTTTTTCTTTTTTACTATTTTTTTGTATTATGTTTCTCACCCCACACTGGTAACGGTAAGGGTATATAAATAAAATAAAAAATAAAATAATATAGAATACGTTCAACATCATTACCAATTGAATATACTTTTGATAGTATAGAACGAAATATTTCAGAATTATATAATAATTCACCAATTACTTGAAATTTCAAAATAATTTCTAGTTCAACATTGTTTTTATTGTTTTTGATTGCATGTCGATTTGAAATAATATAATCGATCCAATTATATAATTTTAAAATAAATTCTTTTAAAAGAATATTTTTCTGTTTTAAATAATAATATTCGGGTGAACCTTTTTTTAATTTGCCATAAGTAATTTTTTGACATAAATCATCAACATTAGCATTTGATAATTTTTTAAGATTTGAAACAACATCATTAAATAAATCATCAGTTATACGTTTAATACTTTTATTCTTGTTATATTCAAATATAATAGATTCTAATAATAAATATATTTTTTTCATATCATGTCGATTTGATGTTAAACAATATTGTGAATATTCTCTTATTAAACCAAAAAATTCATCAAAATAAATTTTATCATCGTTTTTTAATGATTCATTACATGTTATTAATATTTTTTTTTCTTTCAACAATGGATAAACTGATGTACATTTATTTGAACCATTAAGTAATAAAGCGAGACCATCGAGAAACGTATGACGTAAAGTTTTTGATTTAGTTGGTTGTTTGTTAGTTTTAAAAGGAAATATAGATGATATTATCAAATTATTATAAAACTCAGATGAAGTCATCTAAAAAATAAAACAAAACTTTATGTAACTTTTTTAATGATATTCTAATGATAATTTGTCTTTAAAAAATTATCATAATATTGTTTTCTTCGTTTATATGATCAGATTCGTTTAAAATCTATTTGTGACTGAGGTTGATGATAGAATCAATGAAATATATGATAGTAATCATCATTTTAGTCTCTTTTACATATTTGTTAATTGATATTCTTCAGTGAAATGCTTGTAGTGTCGCATAAAAAATAACATAATTTAACGATAAAACGTATGTTTGAACAGAAGAAAGAAAAAATCCATTGGTTCATCTCTCTGAATCAATGCATATTGATATGGGAAAGGTGGCGCAAATATCAAAGATCTATATTTATTATCTGTGTTACACAAAACAGAGTGACTGACGCGTGGAAAAGAAAAATTTCAGTTAGCTTCATCTTTTATTGGAATATACAAATCGGTATGACATAAATTCCTAGTCAATTAAATCGAACAACTGTTTCTCTATAGTAATAATAGATTTTCTTCTGTTTATATACAGTGAAAACATTTTAATATGAACAAGAGAATGATCCATACCGTTTTTATCATTTTATTTCGCGTTTCGTTATGTACTTATAACATCAACAGTAAGAAAATGAAAATGAAATGAATACACAAGACAAGAAAGAAAGAATAAATAGATAAATAATACAAAGAAAGAGAGATAAACAAAAGAACAAGGACACTTATTAGAAGAAAACGTTGTCTTTGAATAAGTGTCTTTGTTCTTTTGTTCATCTCTCTTTCTTTCCTTCTTGTCTTGTATATTCATTTCATTTTTTTTCCGTCTGATAATGTAATCAATGCATAACGAAACGTCAAATAAAATGAGAAAAATTGGTATGGATCATTCTCCAGTTCATATTAAAATGTTTTCACTGTATATACACAGAAGAATATCTATTATTACGATAGAAAAAAAGTTGGTCAATTTCATTGACTAGGAACTCATGTCACATCGATTTGTGTATTCTAATGAAAGATGACGCTAACTAAAATTTTTCTTTTGCAAAAGTTAGTTAGTATGTTTTGTACAATACGAGTAATAAATATAGACGTTTGCTATTTGCGCCACCTTTCGCTTCTCAATGCGCATTGATTGACGGAGATGAATCGATGGAGTTTTCTTTCTTCTGCTGAAACATACGACTCATGGTTAAATGATGTTGTCTTTTATGAGAAACTTCAAGCATTTCACTGAAGAAGATCAATTAACAAATATGTAGAACATATTCAAATGATTCCTTTCATATATTTAATTCATTTCATCATGAATCTTAGTTAGAAATAGAATTTGAAGGAATCTGATGATGTAAAATGACAAAAAAGTTTTATAATAATTTTTAAAAGATAAATTATTGTTACAATATCATATTAAGAAAGTTCGATAAATTTTCTTTTATTTTTAGATGACTACACCTGGATTTTATAATAAGTTAATAATATCATCTATATTTCCTTTTAAAACAGACAAACGGCCAACTATTTCAAAAACTCGACGTCATAGTTTTCTTGATGGTCTTGCTTTGTTACTTAACGATTCAAATCAATCTACATCAGTTTACCCATTGTTGAAAGAAAACAAAATATTAATAACACGTAATAAACAATTAAAAGATAATGATGAAGAATATTTTGATAAATTTTTTGGCTTAATACGAGAATATTCACAACATTGTTTAACATCAAATCAACATGGTATGCACGAAATATATTCATCATTAGAATCTATTGTATTTGAATATAATAAGCGTAAATGTATCGATCGAATAATTGATTATTTGTTTAATGATGTTGTTTCAAATCTTGAAAAATTACCAAATAATAATGTTGATGATTTATGTCAAAAAATTACTTACAATAAATTGAACAAAGGTTCAGCCGATTATTATCATTTAAAAGACAATAAAATGTCTTTGAAAGAATATATTTTAATATTATTTAATTGGATCAAGTTTATTATTTCAAATCGAGATTCAATCAGAAACAATAAAAGCAATCTTGAACTAAAAATTATTTTGAAATTTCAAGCAACTGCTGAATTATTATATCATTCTAGAATATTTCGTTCTATGCTCTCAATAGTATATTCAATTGATAATGTTGAACGTATTCTGTATTATTTAGATAAAGTATCTGCACATCGGCTATCACTTAATTTAATATTAAAAACTTTAGAAAAACGAAAATCTGAATATGGTGAAAGATATAAAAATATTCAATGGTCTTTTATTGAACCAATTGAAAAAGTCGTTGAATTAAAAGAAACACCATCATCATCATTTGATAAAATTTGGTCGGCATGTGGTTTACAGAATGATCAAACAAAAACTGCCTTCCAAAATGAGTATATTCAAAATAAATTTGTTGAATATGATTCAAGTTTAAAATTATCAACATGTTTACATAGTGAAATTCGAATGATAGATTGTTTAATTGAACAAAATATAAAAGAAGTTCATGATAAAGATGTAGAAATTGGAATATCAAAATTACCATGTTATTTATGTTCAATATATATTGAAAAATTAAATATTGATTTCAATCGAATGTTTTATGTTGGTTCGTTAATAACTGATGGAAAAATTTATCCAAATTGGATGTTTAGAAATAATGAAGAAGATAAAATAATAAATTATGTCAATGATCAATTATATACATTTATCAAAAACGACTTACAATTACTGCAATCAAGAATAAGAACAAAAAGTGGAGATAGTGATAAGCAAGAAATAGACATAGATGATGATGATGTCAATAATGCATATATGCTTAGGGCGATGAAGGAAATAGAAGAGCAATAAATTTCAACGGTTCCAATGAAAAACAGTAACTTTTTTTTTGTTCTTGTTTTTTCGTTTTCTTTCTCATTTATACACACATATGATTAAGAGCTTTGTACGAGATGGGATCAAATCAAACTTCTTAAAAGCATTCTATAACCCGCAGCAGTTTCAAAGTTTCTTTTGGATGAAACTCAATGAGAGAATTGCTTGGGTTTTTCATTAAAACTATAATTTTTGATGTAAGTAATTTATTTTAAGAATTTATTGTTTTATTTTGAAAAATCTTCTTGCAATATCAATTGATATATAGAAAAGATGATTTAAGAGACTGTCCACGAGCCCATCGAGAATAGCCATACTTTCGAAAATTTTGACCCCTATATTTTATGATTGGAAATGAAAGAGAAAAGTGAGAAACCTATAAATCCAAAATTTTAGCTCACTCTGACTTACCTTTGAAAAGTTATAAAGCACATACTGAATGCACCTTCAACAGGCTTTCAAAAAATATTTTTATTTTTCTTGCAAAATTTGGTACGTCAGTAATTAATCATTATCTTCACAGTAAATTATCGGAATCTTTTCGAATAATATACCATTCGATAGAGCAAAGTTCGCTCTACAAAACTGTATATATCACCTTCTCCTTAATCTCTATTTTGTAAGTACAACAGTCTCAAAATTAGATTGACCCTACTGTTTTTATTCGCATTTTTGCTTGTTCTCTTTCTCATTGCAAGCTATATTTCTCTGCTAATTCTAATGGAACAGAAGTTTCTTTACGGTTTTGAATAGAGCGAAGAAAAAGCTATCCAATGAGTATAAAATGATTGAAATTGAATTAGCAACAAGGCTTCATCTAAGCTATACAAGATATTCTACTACCGTATTCATCATCGTATTTTTCGACATTTTTCTATATGATATATGCACATGACAACTCTAAGTTTTCTTTTCAAGTAGGACTTCAATTTGGATTTATCCTTTAGCGTCGAAAAATACATCAGGCGAGCTAATCAAAATTTTTAAAAGTGCTCCATATTGAGAGATGAGAGTAGGGATGCAACGGTGGCGATAACCATAGGTACGGTTACCAATCCAGCTAAGATAACCGTAAGTACGGTTATCAGTCCAAGCCCGTTTTCTCGAAAGAAAGAGTTTATTAAGAAAAGAACGATTTTTTATAAAGGTTGACGAGAGTAAATTGGGGTCGAAGAATTCGAATCTGAAGTTAGTTTTTCGATCTGAGCTTTCATTGATCAGAAAATGGACCAATCAGAATTGAGCTTTTTTATATTAAGGCTTTTCAACCTCTTGATAACACTTTGCAATAGGTTATCGTTATCCAGGAATTTGAATCTGAAGTCAGTTATTCTCTCTGAGCTTCCATTGGTCAGAAAATGGACCAATCAGAATTGAGCTTTTGCGGGTGTGGGTACGGGTGTGAGTGTAGTCTCGTTTTCAGCTACACTCACACCCACACCCACCACACCCACACCTACACCCACACGCACCACGCCCACACACCCACATACCCACACTCACACCCACCACGCCCACACACCCACACCCACACACCCACATCCACACTTGGAACACATTCCTGGACAAATATGGGAAGGTTTTCGTGACCATACACATAGTGAAAAGATACTATTTTGGAATTTTCTCCTGAATGGTTTGGATTACGATTGATCCAAGGTCACCATTAGATAGAGCTCGTCGAGTTCTACTTGGAACCGGGCTGGAACACATTCCTGGACAAATATGGGAAGGTTTTCGTGACCATACACATAGTGAAAAGATACTATTTTGGAATTTTCTCATGAATGGTTTGGATTACGATTGATCCAAGGTCACCATTAGATAGAGCTCGTCGAGTTGTACTTGGAACCGGGCTGGAACACTTGGAACACGCTCCTGGACGAATATGGGAAGGTTTTAGTAAGTAGGTTTGCCTTTTCCCATAGAAATAGAGCAATATTTTGGATTTTTCTCATGATTGGTTTGGGTTATGGAAAATCCAAGGTCACCGTTAGATAGAGCTCGTCGAGTTCTACTTGGAACCGGGCTGGAACACTTGGAACACGTTCCTGGACGAATATGGGAAGGTTTTACTCGAATATGGTGCTAACTTCACCTACGTCTTCATACCTATACCCTGATTGAAATTCAGGAGAAATTAACAAATCATTTCGAGAAATTATAGTTTTTATTTGTTCAAACAATGCAAGACAGCTTTTTATCTGTCGGAAACAAATATTTTCCTCTTCGTTTTGCTTATCTGTCTCATTTTGACATTTAACAAGAATTTTCAGTGCCAAAGCTCCCCTGATACTCCAATACTTCTTTTTAGATGAAGTAATCCTTTTACAAATAGATCCTGTTAACAGATCCTTCATGAATTCATATGGAACATCTATGTTAAGTCTATCCTTATGTTCTAAATAGTGGCATACTTCTTCACCAATAAATCTTTTTCATGTAATACTTTTATGGATATAGTCAGATTTGTAGAAACGAAGATCGATCAACTAACATGTATAGTCAGTTAATAAATTTAATAACACGACATGAATATTTTTATACAATCGTAGAAATAAAATTTAAGATAATGTAGGGTTTTTTAATCAATGTTTGACATTCAAACTATAATGCGCAGTTAACATAAACTAACAGCTATTAGATATTGATCTTGAAAAGAGTTACAATGTCTTAATTCGTAACATGGATACTACATGAACACTCGTACTACGTTAAATACAAGTAGATAGACATCAGTGAATTTCTGTTTTCTAAACAATATTCTTTCAGTTCAGAGAAAATAAATATGTTGTGTAGAGTTACAAATTAACAAGTCTAAGATAAATGTGTCTTTAACAGATTGGAACAAAAATATTATGGCAAGATAAGAAGATCACACATACAGATGAAGAAATGCAGCACAGAATTGCCCTCATTATCTTTATACAATGAATGTTCTACCAGATTGAAGAAAAGAAAATAATATTAAATCAAATTTTCATAGTCTAATAAGAAAATCGAAAGTCTGTTAAAATTTTCTTTTTTCTGAATATTCAATTTATCTATAGATTTGTCGATTCTTACAGACCATAATCTGCTACATGCGAGAGAAAGAAAGAAAAATATCTTGAATAAGTCGCTCATTGTGTTGTGTTCTGTTCTTTTGTTCAGTTTTTATTAGTGATATATTAACTTAAAGTCCTGATCTTTGTCGGAAAGTATCTTTAAAAGTTTTCTCATTTGATATTTGTTTCTCGATGTTTTTTTTACTAAGATTTTTTGCCGCTTATATACACTTCATGGTTGACAAGTTCAAAACAACAGTGAACAACGATTATTCATTCTAATGATTTTATTGACTTTCCTCTTTCGACACTAGAGGGTGTGGGTGTAGTTCAACAGGATGATAGTACACATTCACATTTTGCACCCACAATATGCCTTCATTTCAATATATGAATTAATAATTTTTTTTATTGATTTAAAAATGCAATACCAGTTCATTTATTTCGAATGTCAGAGAACTACAAACTTCTTTCCTTGACAATTACAATTGTCTGCTAGTATCTTACATGTATTTTCTTACGACTTAAACTTATTCATTCAAGTACAAAGTGCTCGATCAATTTCTAAAGAATCTTTCATTTAATTTTCTATATCAAATTCGATTGATCTGAAGTCAATGCTTACATAAAGATGGTGACTTGAATACTTTATTCCAGTAAACTATTCTTTCTTAGATTAAAGTAATAGAGTCGAGTAAGTGCATTTTTTCAATTTCATAAAATAACAGATTTTGTATGAATATCTATACATATCTACTGGTTCAGTGATCTCTCTCTAAGATTTCTGTTATAAATGATGTGTATTATGTGTCTGCTCTAGTTTTCTGAATTGAATAGACTTTGTTCATTTTTATCGAATTCTATCTAGTGAATTAGAAATATATTAGAGGAGGAAAGCTATTATTATGGAGTGATGAGTAATGGAAATTTAATCTATTCGATTTATTCTTGATTCTTTTCTTCCCTCAAAATCATTCATAAAGTTGTCTAAAAAGTCTTCAATTGTAGAAAACATATTTTCTTGCGTAATAAAATTCAACTTACAGAATTTTAAGTTACTCATTGAGTTCACTTGATTGAAAAATGTTTTATTGAAAAAATAACTTTATGTGATTCAATCACAAATTATCTCAAGAATAAAAGAAAAAAATATGAAAAATAAACATTACTGATTTGTAAACGAATAAAAGTCTAATTATCAACATCAACACAATCAATTTGCCACATCGTCACATTATACTATTCAAAGATGCGCTGTTTCGTTTTTAATTTTTAAACTTAACCTGAGCCGAACGGACAAAAGATTTATTTTAAAAATTCTTTACGAAATAGTTACAACTGATAATTTTTAAATGCAGTACATTCGTCTTTTACTAAATGGCTGTCATCTAAACTCGTGTTCCAATCATAAAAAATTCTCTACAAGGAGAAACCTCTTTTTATATGTAGTTAATTGTTTAATACGTAAAACTTTTGATCTGAATGATAGTAGTACGTTAGAATTGCATTGTGAAGAAACATGGAATTTTAATCGGCAAATGAACAGTCATTGTAGAAAAAAAAATATTTGAAAAAAAAATAAAAAATACAATGAGTTCGTAACGATGATGCAATATTCGAGATAAAATTCTCAATCTATTTCTTTTAATAGATTTAAGAGTTGATGTGAGGTGTGAGTATACTGATAGCAGAAGAAAAGATACATACTCACACACACCCTTAAAAGTTATTTCAGACTAAATTGATTAATTTCCTCCGGTTCAAAAACTTGAGCATATCAAAAACATCTCAGAACAATTCATAGTTTCATACTAGTGTTATATATCGCTACATGTTCATGATTTATCTTTTGAAAATAAGATTCGGCTACTGATGAAAAAAACCAGGTATAGAATGTGCAGCTTTGTGTAACTTTTCATAGTCTATGAGATGAGCGATTTGTGAACAAATTATACCTGGTTAACATCTAGTGAGATACGGAATTCTTATTTGAGAAATACTAAGACATATGTATAGTATCGATCCATGCACACAAACTGTCAATAAGTAGCACATATCGAAAGAACGGTATGAAATCTTTTTCTTTGTTCTTTGAAAATAATTGATCAATGTCTTAACAGAAGTACTCATTTGAGAGTTGCTTTGATGCAATCTCCTATTCCATATTCAGCATTTATAATGTTATTCACCGAGTATGACTGACAATAATGAAAATTTCATGATAAAAACCCATCGGAATTCATTCTACCTATAGTGAAAAATTTGTCGAGGGTAGTCAATAGGCCATCTTATGCGAGTATGAATGTGGGCATGGATATAGATCCCATTTCTAATTACAATCACATTTATACCCACCTCCACACCATCTAGTTTTTTTTAGAAAGGAAAATATTAAATATCTTTTCTTCTTAGTATCGCGCTGTTGAGATCTACAAGCACTCTTTTATTCTATAATAACAAAGTTTAATTTAAAAAGGAATCTGTTATATCCTGCATCTTGACATTCTCTTAGACCAAAAAAAACACAGCAACTGAGAAAACTTGAAGAAAAGTTTTCATTTTATCTGAGAAAACATATACTTCAAGAAGAAAATGACGTAAATTTTGGAGAAAAGCGAAATGTCTAATAAAAAGTCATGTGATTCTTGAAAAAAATCAAGCCTCACACTGTCGTTCTATGGATTTAGCTGAATTTTAATATTTTTAACGAAAATCGATAGTAGTGATAGAAACTTCAAGAATATGTAACGATATGATGGTACAAATGATTCTACTGTCTTCGGAAGTTCATCAAACTACGGCACGTTATGCCAAAGTAAGATCTATGTGTATATCTAGTTATTTCATAGATCGTAGGTCATTTCGAATATCAGATATTCAATACAATCAACTGACATCATCATTCAGAAAGTGAGTTATTAGAAATTCTACGGTGATTCATTTTTCTTCCTCATGTTCTATTGGAGTCTAAAACTTAAAAAAAGTCTATATGTAATATTTCGACATGTTCAAGATGAAAAGATAATGGAAAAAGCGTGAAAAACAAATCAGATAAAAGTTATGTTTTTGAGTATATTTATTGTTTTGAATGATACTTCAGATGTTATTCTGAAGCATGAAAATTCTACGTCTATTTGACTTTATATATTTGAAATAAAGAAAAACAGAATCGAAATAAGCCCGAATCCTATGGAATATCTAGTTGAAACATAATCATGATTTCCAATCATCACTATTTGCTTCTTCTACATCTCTGTCGACTTGAATAGAAAAACAAAAAAGTGTTCCATCGCTTTACATGTATCTGTGGTTTCGACGAAAGCGCTATCAATCCGCAGACGAACTCATGTGCATTGAATTATCTTCGGTAGTCGATCCATCAACTATATTAATTCTTAACTGACTGTATGAAAAAAGATGCAAGTTATTTCCTAAAATACATCAAGCAATGCATTACTAGAAATGCAGATATGACAAACAAAGGATCAGCAACAACATACTATGAGCGAAGAAGAAGAGTACTCAAACAAATGAGAAAATTACGAGAACTAATACACAGATGAACATAATAAAGCTGAAAAGGAAAACAGATAAAACATAATTCCGAACAGGTAAATAAACGATTGGCCTATTAGAAAAATAACATTTCTCAAACTTCAAATAGTTTATAGAATGAAGTATTCTGATCAGATGAAGATTGATGAAAACTTTCAGCACATTGTCATCGGTTAGTCCCACGTAAAAAAATCGGCGATTGCAAAAGAATCACGTTACAAATAAAAGGTACCTTAACATTTAATAGAGAAGGCAAACATATCTTAATCTAATTGTAGGAGTTAAACCGAAGCATTATGGTAACCGACATCGACTCAAACATATGAAAGAATTGAAGTAGTTGAATGTCTTTAAGAAATACCGTATTGTTTTAACGATTGTTAAAAGTATATTTGTCATCCTGCTCGAAAGAAATATTTGAACAAACCTCCAGAGAAAAACTCATTGAAAATACACTAATTTAGATTTTAATAGAGAGGGAAAAGAATGAGTGTTTGTTACAAATTGCAAAATGTGTTTAAAAAAGTGTGCACGAATGCCTGTTATTGTCTTTGAATGCTTTAAAATTCATAGAATTCGCCTCGGAAACCGATAAAACTGCTTAAATCTAGACAAATTCTAACACATTTTCCTAGAGAACTTTACAACTAAGTAAATCTATAAGTATTTGGTCAAGTAGTATTGTAAAACCTTTGGAAAGAAATTCAAAATCTCATCTCTAAGCCTCACTTAGGAAATTGACAGGTTAGTTCGCTTCTTCCGTATATAAGTGGTTTCCCAATGTTTTTTTGAAGTATTTCAAAAGATTTTATTCGATTTTTTTTGAAGTATCCATTCAAAATTCTCAGACGAGAACTGAGTCTAGAGTTTTTATTATATAGAAGTAGCCGTGTAAGTAAGAATAACTTATTTCATAAGAAACTGATCTAACGATGACACGTTCTGTCAAAATAACATATGAAGATTAGCTTTTTTTGATTTTATACCATTTCGAGCCTTTTCTTTTGAATATTTTGAATATTTGAAGTTGAACAGATATTTAAAAAATCGATCTAAAATTGCCTATACTGAACTGACATTATTATTAAGAATGAGTGCAATTAAAAAATATATTAGACTATATTTATCAATTTATTTTTGTGGATGATAACAATATGAGACGTGGACACTGACTGTGAGTCATTTTTAGCATTATGTTCTTCAATAGATTTAGATGGCATCACTTTATATAATTTATATAAAAATATAATGACAAAGAATGAACAAAATAAATTTGAGGGCACGGGTGAGGTGTGCTATGGGTGAGGGTGTAGACAGAAAGAAGACGCCGAATACACCCACAACTACGCCCATGACACATCCACCCACTTAGTGTCTTGTGATGAATTGTTTTGATGACATTCGTGTTCTAGCAAGCCTATTCTTTCATGTAAAAAAAGTTCGTTTTTGTCCTTTTTTCAATAGTCGAAAAGTGTACTTTCAATTTCCTCATTTAACATTCGCTATAGAAAAGACGATTGAAATTAACATATATAGAATGACTCGATCGAAACAAGAAAAGAATCTATGTTCTTATTTACATGAATGATAAATATATTGATTTAACTACGTAACTTAAATACTAATCATCTAACTTATCTTCATCAGCTTCTTTCATTTAAAGACTTTGAATAGTACCCAATAAATTGTAAATTACATTTAAAAGGATTCTTATTTCTTTAAAAAATATAACAAAATGCTCCCTTAGCGTATGCAGATCATATCTTGTTTCCAGAATCTTTTATTTTAGTTTCTTAAAATCACATCAACTACAGGATTGTGTTTGTTTTATTAAAAAATTGTGTTAGTTAATCTTGAACAATTTTCAATACAACCATCTGAGAAATGGTTATTTGTATAATCTGACTATGGCTCGTGACTTCAACTTACATGAAAAACGAATTCGAAACAAAATATTTCAAAGTTTCAGTTTTTAACCCTTTGATAATGGTGGAACAATAGATGTTTCAATTTTCTTCACTAGACAAAGAATGTTTCATTTATACCAAGCTGTTAGATGTGTAACATTACAACAGTCATAGATTACTGTATTGGCTACCTGATACATAGGTTTTTCTTCTTGTTTTTCGAACGTTCTGTTATTTAGAAGTGATCGTTTGATTGCTACTTTCTGATTCTATTCTCTTTGATGGAATTACAATTTTATTGATTTTACAATAGAATAAAAGCTTGTCTTTAACTACAAGGCATTGATATATCAGAGTTGAGCAATTAAAGGACGTTAAAAGACTTTTCATATCAATTTTTAAATTTTACATTTTGAATTATTCAGAAAAACTTGTTTTGCTTTTTATTGAAAACAAAATCGAATTATATTATTTTATTGCAGAAGCATTTTTTGTTTGACATCAAGAAGTTAACTCTTGAAAAACCTCTTTATGAAAAGTGTAAAAAAAACAATTTCTTAACAAACTGCTCTTCATTTGCCGGTCAAAATATGTTTGTTCGTAACAAGAAACTTAGAAAATACACTTTTTGTAGTAGAAATAAGTACGAGTTCAGACAAGTATTGAATTTTTTACTTTCAATACTTAACATTTTGTTTCAAAGATGAAAACAGTTGTTTTTATCTTTGACTAGGGTGTGGGTGGGTGTGGGGTGTGGGTGTGTGGGTGTGGGTGGATGTGGGTGTGGGTGGATGTGGGTGTGTGTGTGGGTATGGGTATGGGTGTGAGTGGGTGGGTGGGGTGTGGGTGTGAATGATCCCGTATTCATGTACACCCACACCCACACCCGTCAGATAAAGATAGGAAGAGTATGAATTTAAACAGAATATTCACATCCACAACTAATTTATAAATAAATCGATATTCGTCAACACATTTAACGAACAATTCAAATGTCTACTAAAACGCTGCCTGTCATTAGCCCAGATGCAATGTCGATGGTTCCTTGCCTTACTAACATACTTCAAATATCATCTTTCTTTTTTTTAGTTTTACTCATGTATCTAGTGAAGAGTACGAGATTATTTCGTCTTAGCAACATATTCTATAAAAATGGCATATTCAGCAAAGCAGTGACTCAAATACTATCTTCAGTACCAATGGTATAAAGAAATTTTGATTCGAGACGAAAAAAATGTTGAATTTGGATTAGAAATAATTGTATGATGTGTACGAAAAGAAAATGTTTGTTTCTTTTTTTCTACTATATAGATGGACAAATAAAATAATGCATAAAAAAATGTTCATTAAATACTTAAACTATTCATGTTATCAAAAAGATAATGTTCTTATATATTAAGTTCAATTACAGATATTTTAGAACGACAAACAACTCAAGTTTTCATCGTGTTTTTCCTCATTACAGAAATACATTTATTTATTTATTTATTTACCAGTTGGCTTTTTTGTTATTTATTGTCGAAGATGCAACTTATCATTGAATGTATATAACAAGATAAAAAGAAATGTAAAATTTTCATATATGACAGAAAAAGAAAAATAAATGTCCTTGTCTGATCTGATATCATTTATGCAACGTTCTTTATTTGTCACTATAGAATGTACATATGTACATTTTGTAGCTATCAGCCTCGACACATAATTAAGAAAATTAATTATCAAAGTACCATAGTCATACTAGCATTTTTCATTAATGCTATTTTATTTATCAGTCAAACGACATTTCGAAAAGAATTACATGATGGAAAAAAAAAGCGAAATCATTCAAGTGGAAAAAAACCGTTTCTATTCATATTTATGTCTTATTGATCAATGAAAAAATATGTCAATGAATGAAAAGGTCTATTATACAATAATATTGAAGCATAGTATGTTAAATATACTTTTTCTTTTTGAAAATTTGATTTCTATTGAATATTTTATTGAAAAATCTGGTTGATGTGCATAACAAATCAGAGGAATATTTTTATTATTGTAACATCAATCAATAATAAGTTGTTTTATTTTCTTTTTACTATAATTTCGAGAAAGACAAAAAAAAGAGCGATGATAACAGAGGGTTTTATTCTTTATTTTCTGTAAAAAAAACAAACCAAACAACCTACTGAATAAATTCAACACGAATTAGTTTTCATCGAACTTTTTATACAATGAAAAAGTTCAAATTCATCTCAATTCTTCGAGAGGAATCCAGCAACTATCGGGACTATTCAATGAGTTTCTAACCACTTTGAGATAGACCCCAATACGATTTCTCAACACATACAATGTGTGAGTTAGTTTGTGAATGTGAGTAACAGTAAGATGAGGACGTGAGTGTTGATGTGCTGCAATATGATCATAAGTTATAAATCCCATTAAATGAATCAATCTCGTAGAAAGATTAAATCCAAACAAAAATAAATTCCGGTAGATCCTGGAAGAATTTTGAAAATGTTTTTCTTTTATCTATCAATTATCCAAACTAATTAATCATAAACATTTTGCTGTTACAATCAGACTTCTGAATGGGATGAGAGGAGACGAAAAATTCGTCCCATGGGACAAATCATAGAATAAAAAGACTTTCTTAAAATTTAAAGTCGATTTCCGTGGCTTCTTCATTCAATTATTGCAACTGTCTCTGGATGTGTATGTTAAGACCAATTTATTGTATAATAAATTTGTAGACTAACCATATATACGTATATTCCAATGGGTCCTAGTTTTTATAAATAAAACGTTTTTTTATGAAAAATAGTAGAAAAAAAAACAGTAACGAAAGTATTTGTTTTGAAGGAATAAGATTAACAATCGGAATATAGGAAATTCTATTATTCGATACTAGCATAAAGTGTCGCCTGAAACCATATTTCAACGAAAAAAACTTGACTTTTTTCATGATAAAAAGAAAAATTCCACGCGACTACAAAATCGTTCTATCCAATCCCATTCGGAGCTCTGGTGTGGGTTCATGGTTAGTACAATACTTATACTGGCACCCATACCCATACCATTTTCACTTGAGAGT